>CM031377.1:94225977-94464647 GCA_018208015.1 Medicago ruthenica | reverse complement strand
CCAACTGAAGGTGAGAAAAACACACAAGAAGGGGGGTTGAATTGTGTGGACTATTTTTCCTTTCTCAAAAACTTTATGTTAAGTTCAGAATCAGATTCTGAACCTTTTTCAGAGTTGTTTAGCAGTGAGTAAATTAAAGATGAGAGAAGGAAAGAGAGACACAAGAGTTTTTATACTAGTTCCTTCCACAAACCGGAAGTAGTCTAGCCCCCCTGTCACTTACAAGGGATTTAAACTATAATCAACTGATTACAATTGCTCAAAGCACACAGCTAAGAGAATTTTAATGCTCATGCACTTAGCAAGAGACTTCCATGCTCAAAACACAAAGTTAAGAGACTTCTATGCTCAAAACACAAAGTTAAGAGACTTCTAGTTGCTCAAACACTTAGTAAGAGACTTCCCTGCTTAGACACACAGTCTAAGACTTTCTATGCTCAATACACAAAGTAATGAGACTTCTGGTTGCTCAAGCACGCAGGCTAGAGACTTTGGGTTCAAACAGATTTTACAATAATAAAACAGTTTGAGTTGAACACTTGATATACAATCAGTGGTGTTCACAAAATACAATTCAGATTAAGACTCTACACTTAAGAAATTCTAAGATAGAAGTTTGTAATAATTTCTAAGTTGTTTGATGACAGACACGTAAAACAGAGTATTGCTTTCTGGTTTTTACAGTCTTGTATTTTTGTACAGAGTCTTAGCTTTCTTCTTCAAATCTTCAATCCTTTATAGAAGAATTAAAGAGCTGTATTAGAAGAGCCATGTCATCAAAAAGAGCCGTTGCAAATGAAGCTTTAGCCAGCAAAAATTCCTTCTGTTCTGACAGTGTATGCGCATAGAAAACAGAGCATGCCAATTTGAATGTTTCTTCAAAACCTGGTTGCGTGTTTCATCCAAGGAGACAGGGCTTGCAAAGAGTTGTTCTAACACAACATTACTTTGACAGTTGCAAACGTTGACTGCTGAAACTCAGAAGCTTCTCTTCAGAACTGGCTTCAGAAGCTGGCATCAGACACTGTTCATCAGAAGCACTCCTTCAGAAGCAGACTTCAGACGCACTGTTCATCAGACGCTCCCTTCAGACGCACTGTTCAGACGCTGACTTTTGTTGACCTTCAGACACAGTCTTCAGACGTTGACTTTCGTTGACCTTCAGACTCAGTCTTCAGACTCACTTTTTCAGACGCACTTCTTCAGACGCACTGTTCAGACGCACTTCTTCAGACGCAGTCTTCAGAAGCTGCTTTCAGACACAGATTTGCTTCATACTTGCAACATAAGCTTCTATGTTTTCCTTCTTGCTCTTAGCTTGTTCTTTCATAACCAATGTTAAATGCCAAACTTTAAGTACATGGTTCTGCACACTTAGAATCAAGCATTAGTAATTCCAATTTTCTTCTTAACACTTTGTTATCATCAAAACCCAAAAGAGAGTTGTTCATACATTTTGTTCCAACATGTCTGAGCAAGGAAGTCTCATACTTTGTGTTTGAGCAAGGAAGTCTTAGACTTTGTGTCTGAGCAAGGAAGTCTCATACTTTGTGTTTGAGCAAGGAAGTCTTAGTCTGTGTGTCCGAGCAAGGAAGTCTCTAGCTGTGTGCTTTAGCAAATTGTAATCTTTGTGATTATAGTGAAAATCTCTTGTTAGTAACAAGGGGACTGGACTACTTCCGGATTGTGGAAGGAACCAAGATAAACTGCTTGTGTCTCTCTCTCTCTCTCTCATTTACTTTATATCCGCTGCAAAACACTCTGAAAATAGTTTCAGAATCTGATCTACATCTGATTCTGAACTAACCTTAGTTTTTTAGAAAGAAAAGAAAAAGCCAACACAATTCAACCCCCTTTTCTTGTGTTTTTTTCTCACCTTCACGCTCAAGTATGCTTCAACGGTGGAAACCCTAATGTGTTTAGGGTTCGAGATGATGTCACGTTAAAAGATATGAATGATCAACTGGATGAAATCAACCAACGACTCAACCACATAGACATAAGGAGAGACAAATACGTTAAGTATGAACGTCCATCGTTCGACTCGGAGGGGAGATTGTCGTTCAGTTGACCAGAGTTAACGAATGATGGCGTGAGGAGCATGTTCTCGATATTTGGTCAGCACAACATGCTTCCGACGATTGAGATGGATGCTACGTTGCTGAGATCACCTGAAGATATTCTCAAGAGTTTGATTCAGTCAGATGAAGATGTTTAGGTAGTATTATTATGTTGTGTCATTATTTTGTTGGATTTTAGTTTAATTCTTGTTAGTTTGCTAAAGATGTTGGCATTGAAGTGTCTTATACTTAGCGTAAAAGTTTGAAAGTCTCTTTCAAAACTCACAACAATGAAGAGAACAACATGTATTCTGTCGAATCAACTATAAAGGTTTTCACATCAAATTCCTTCGTATAGGATGAGTGCCACCAAAGGGAATGCATTTCTAAGATGTTGTTTTGAGCTTGATCATGCTCCTTAGTCAATCGAAACTTGTCAATTGGCAGGGCAGTGGAATTAAGTTTAAAAGAATATATTGGGATGCATTCCTTTTTGTAAGTACTCATCCTATATGAAGAGGTTCGATGTGATAACATATATAGTTGATTCGGTAGAATACATGTGTTGTGTTCTCTCCATTTTTTTGAGTTTTGAAAGAGACCTGCAAATTTTTACACTAAGTATAAGACACTTTAATGCCGACATTTTCCACAAACTTTTAAAAATTTAATTTAAATTCAACATCATAATGATACCACATATTTAGGGAGAATGTAATGTAACGTAACGTTTCGTTTATTTGAACAAAAATGAAATTAAAACTAAATAAATTTGTAGTATTCTATTAATTTTGGAATTTATTACGCGTACTTATGATTTATTTTGGATCATGAATAAATTGTTCTTACTGTTGTTTCAAATACATGACATGCTTTTAGAAAATGAACATAACATATTGTACGTTTAGGGTCTTAAAAAAATAGCATCTTCGTGAAGAATTGATGGTTTCTTAACTAAACTAAAACCAACCCAAATTAACTCACGTTGGGTATCAACGTGACTTAACTCATGTTGGCTCAACGTGACTTAACTGACGTTGACTCTACCGTTCGTGAGTTAACTCACGTTGAAGTTATTTTGGTCAGTTCACATGAGGGTGAGCAATTTTTGTTGGGAGAAGAGCAATTTTCATTAATTTAAAATTGTTTCTTTCTTTTGAGAAATTCCTTTTGTTAAAATAAATTTTAAAACAATTTTAATGTAAGTAAAAGGAAAGAGAGAAACACATGTTATTTTTATGTGTTCACATCCCCAACGTGGAAGCTACCTCTAGTCTCCTCATACTTGAGAGATTTTATCTTGAACACCAAATGATTTAAACCACTTTAACCAAACTCAACAAATATTTCCTAAACCTTTTCAAGTAAACATGTATTCTTTGGTCAAGCCTCATCAGAGTCTATAGCCCCGTTTGGTTTGAGCTTATTTTGAGCTTATGAAAAATAGCTTATGTAAATAAATAAGCTTTTATTTTAATTTATAAGCTTTCACTAACGAAAATTGTATCTTCATAAACTGTTTTTTCATAAATTATCTTAAAAACTTATAAATAATACATAAAATCTTATTTATTTGCATAAGCTGTTTTATATAAACTCTAAAATAAGTTAATCCAAGCGTGCCCTATATATTGTCTAAACCTCTATCTGCTATATGACTTCTCTCAAACTACTTAAAAGAATCTATTAAGCATGTTAGGAGTTCAATCTGACACTAGTGGGCGAGCTCATATATAGTTTAATTTTAGTAATGTTAATTGTCAACTAAAGAGGATATATAATTAGGCTCAATATAAATCCAAGATGTCTCTTAGATAGAGGATATAAGGTTAAATTGAGACGTATAAGGTTTAAGCTTTTGATTTTTAACGTTGTACACCAAATAACCATATGGTTTGCTTAGATGTCAACATAATTGAAATGTTAGTATATCATAATGATGTTTTGCAATTCTAGTTTTGCTTTCTTTTGCGTAAAATGACCTAATATAATAAGGTACCGTTTGACCAGACTTTTTTTTTACTTCTCTACAATTTTAAAGAGAAGGTAGGCCAAACACAATATCTATTAAGTACTTACTAAAAAAATATTTTAAACATTTTTCCCTTCAAAAAATATTTTAATATTTTTTATTTATTATATATTTGTACAATATTTTGTCAAACAACTTTTAACTTAAAAATAGCTTTAAAACTAAAAAAATAATAAAGTAACCAAACAACTTTAACTTCTTTCTTAAAGTCCTTAATTTTAACTTTGTTTTAAAGTAGCTTTTGGACTGTAAAAAAGTCAGGTCAAACGATGCCTAACTATTGTCGGACGGATTGAGTATTTGATACGCACTTGAAGTGAGTAAAATTACAACACTACATTCAATTATACTACCACATATCTTGATTTTTTTCTGATGAATAAAATAAACCCCTTTAAAAACTTTCTTTATATTTGAATATAAATCTCTTTGCAAATTAGTATATACATTTATTATGATTTTTTTTGAAAGAACATTTATTATGATTTTTTGAAATATATAACTTTTGTTAATACAACAAGTTTATCCAGAGAGATTTCTTAAAAAAAATATATCTTTAGAGATGAAGACATATTAAACACATTTATACACAAAGTGACAATTTTTTTGTTGTAAACCGGGTATCCTCTACGCACGCAACTGCAGAGACTAATCTCTCGAGCCTCGTGGCCTTTGAGACCCAAATAAACAGTAAACTCACCCTAAGAGTTTTAACACTTCATGTCCCACCCAAAGAGACAATTTAATATTGGACATAAAAATAATTACATTAATTAATAATACTAAACGGCAAAATAAGCGTTTTTTTAGAGAAGCAAAATAAGCTTATAAATTGAGACAAAAGAGTAATTATTTATTTAACGGTCTGAAAATTAATTGTAGAGTGGGGTTACTTCTTCATGTATATATGTTCACAAAAAGCGTAACTGCTGAGTACTCTCCTTCTACAAAATAAGAGTATAATAAATACGATAGATAATAACAATTCAATTCGTGTTCCTGTAAAAAAAAAAAAAACAATTCAATTCGTGTACGTATTGAGTAGAGCCAGTGGCGTATCCAGGACCCCGAGTCAGGGGTGCAAAATTTTTAACTTCATTAATTATTATTAAAAGTATAAATTCTAATATATATATATATATATATATAAATTTATCTACTCATTTTACTTGGGATTTAATTAGTATGCACCAATAATATAACATGATTTTTCTTTCGATACATGTGCAAAATAACTTTATAGTCAGTGCATAGAAATTAAACTCTTTAATATATAATTTAAACTACTAAATTTACTTTTTTGTAACTTTTACCCAATAAAAATTTAAAATTTACAGTCTTTTTACTAACTAATCACATTAAATTTTATAATTTTATAATTTTTGAAAATTGTAAATTCAAGTATTTATCACAAGAACCTTGTAAAAAAAAGTATTTATCACTACAAATTCAAAAGAGTATCATTTACATTATATAGAATGAGTCATAATCATCGTCATTATACGCAAAAGAAAATGAATAAAAATATGACCCGAAATTAGACAGTAAAAAGATTTTTTTTAGCAGTTTACATTATGTTATTTATTTGCAAGTGATATCAAATTCATTTGATTTGGTATAGAGGATGCATTTACATAAAATATTTTATTTGCAAGTAACTTTAATTTCTTTCTTAAATCCCTTAATTTTAACTTTGTTTTAAAGTAGCTTTTGGACTGTAAAAAAGTCAGGCCAAATGATGACTTAGTCTCTTTTTTCCTTCCTTAAAACAAAAATTATTTGCGTTTCATAACGTAATATTTTGACTTAAAGCATCTTTCTGTTATTTCTGATTTCCTTAATGGTACATTACAATGTTTTAAATACCACCATTCATGCATCAATCACTCAAACCTACAATTCCATCTCTGTGTTGTTTTTTACATCTACCATGGCTATGTCTCACTCTTTTGTTCCTATCGTCTTTTTCATGATGTTCCTCATACATGTCGTGTCAACTAGCATTGACTTAAATTGGTACGATGCTCATGCAACCTTCTATGGTGACGCTGCTGGTGGTGCAACCATGCGTAAGTTATAAAATTAATCTTCCTTTTTTCTTTACAAGTTATTTTTTGATGATAGATCATACACACTTAATTTAGACTCTTAGCATAACAATATACAATCACAAATCCAGTAGTTTTTAAATGAAGATCAGATTACTTATATAATTCATAATGTATTTTGATAGATATGATGAAATCATTATGTATCGCTTGCATGCATATGATTGTCACTTTTGTTTATGAAACCTAGGTCCGATACACCAATATAAAAAATTTATATTCAATCATTTCATTGTTTTTTATACAATATTTAAAAATTGTTTTTTAACGATATAGATCAAATGGCACATATATTTCAGTTGTTAAATGAAGATCAAATGGCATATATATTTCATAATATTTGAAGAAGACATGATGAAATCACTAGGTCTGTACACAAATATAAAAAATTAATATTCAATTATTATTTTATTGTTTTTAAATAATATATGGTATTTATGCAGAGGGGGCTTGTGGTTATGGTGATCTCTTCAAACAAGGATATGGTCTTGCAACTACAGCACTAAGCACAGCTCTATTCAATAATGGACTTACTTGTGGTGCTTGTTTTCAGATAATTTGTGTCAATGACCCTCAATGGTGCATAAAGGGTGCACACCCAATCACAGTGACTGCAACAAATTTTTGTCCTCCAGATTATTCTAAGTCCACTGATATTTGGTGTAATCCTCCGCAAAAACACTTTGATTTAAGCTATAAAATGTTCACATCTATAGCCTATTACAAAGCAGGTGTTGTCCCCGTTAAATACCGACGTGTTCCATGCATTAAAAGTGGAGGTGTTAGATTTGAGCTCAAAGGAAATCCTTATTTCTTTCTAGTTTTGGTGTACAATGTTGCCAATGCAGGTGATGTTTCTGGTGTGAGTATTAGAGGGTCTAAGACTCGTTGGATTTCCATGTCACGCAATTGGGGACAAAATTGGAATCTTGGATCTAATTTGATAGGACAAGCCTTGTCTTTCCAAGTTAGTACAAGTGATGGAAAAACTTTAAAATTTTATTCCGTTGCGCCTTCAAATTGGCAATTTGGACAAACCTACGAGGCCAAGGGAAATTTTTAGTTGAGAAATATCTCTAGTCACAAAATTATTAGGAGTATTGAGCCAAAGAATGATTATTAGGAATATCAAGTAATTTCATTTCTAGCTTTTTGATCAATGCATTTTGGTTTATCTGTTCCAAAATTGGATTCTGGTACTTTAAGTTGAAATGATTTTTTTCTTTAATTCCATTAAAATTTTTATTTTTTCCGCCACTAGAAGAAAAATGATAATTTCTTATTTGATATATTTATTTATGCATTTATTTGTAATAGATTTTTTAGAAAAACAAATAATGCATTTGAAGTGAGGTGAATGCAAATATGTGTTCTTTAAACTCAAAACTCGTCATTGTATTAGACTAAGCCTTATCTACTCACTCTAATTTTTTATGTTATGAATAAAAAAGAAAAATGTAATATTATAGATCCTACTCAAACAATTTTTATTGATTGTTCGTACACAAACATCTACAACTATTTATGGAAGGTGGGTAGAATTTTTTCACTGTATTGATGCTGAGTTTATACTATTCTTAATATAACTCCAAATTATCGGGGGAAAATAAATTAGATCTACACAAACATTTTTTTCGATAATTCGTACACAAACATTCTTGTACCTAAAAGAAGTACACAAACATCCAATTTTACATTGTATAATATCTACATACGAATATTAAGTGCACTAGCTCTACTCAGGGCGGGTCCAGGTACCTTTGAGGGTGTGCACCTGCACACCCTGAATTTTTGCTATTTACACCAATGTTCTCACTTTTATTACTATTTGCACACTCTGAGAATTTTGTTTTGCACCCAACCCATTACTGAACCTGACTGATGCGTATGACCAGGATTTTTAATGCTGTTAATTGTTATTAATTCTCCTATAAATGAGTTTTAATGTTGTTAAATGCAGTTGTTTTATTGACTTAATTTCCCATAAAAGTCAAAAAGGATAAACATGAGAACTGTGTCCTAATTGTTTATACTTCAATTCTTCATTTGGACTTCCACTACACCAAATCAAATGTTTTTTATTTTTGTTTGGTTACTTTATTATTTTTTTAGTTTTAAAGCTGAAGTTAAAGTTGTTTGGCAAAATATTGCACAAATATATAATAAATAAAAAATTGTTAAAATATTTTTTGAAGAAAAAATTTTTAAAATTATTTTTTTAGTAAGTACTTAATAGATATTGTGTTTGGCCTACCTTCTTCTTAAAATTTTAGAGAAGTAGAAAAAAAGTTGGGGCAAACGGTACCTAATTCTAACCTAATGATTGAGTTTAAGTGGTTAATGAGCTTCACCAAAGATGAATTGTTCAAAAGAACCTAAATTTGATTCCTGCATGGAATTATTCTTGGCTAGACTCAATTTCTATAAAAACTAGAGGGTTAACACCAAAATGAAAAATAATAAGACTCATTCTACGACTTAAAATTACAAGGAAACGAGGTAATTTGATCAGATTAAAAAAAACTGCCATATAACCAATATCTTTTCGTAAATCCTATAATAATTATCAAATAAAAAAAATTAAAATAAATGGCAGTTTTAAATATATGTTTTTTGGTCAAATAGTTCAATGGTTAGAAATCCACCTTTAAGGTGAATAAGTGGGATATTCATGATTCGAACCAAGACACGATATATTATGCAATATCTCTATCAACTGAGTTAAGTTTTCACGAACCACTTTTAAATATTTATTATGTGCCTCACTTTTTTTTAAGGAAGCAATTCAATGCATTTCATTAGCCCTTCGACTTGTCGAACCCTATCAGCCAATTGGGCCATGTCCCTCAAGTATTGAGTATCCAACTTCTTTCTAATAGAATAGTCAAGGCCACTGTTGTACCCTAATTTTGTCCAAGCTTTTTTTTTTAAAAAAAAAAAAAGTCAACAAAAAAAGAGAGAAAAGTCAAAGTCAACACAATTAGTCAAACTTTATTTTCCTTTTTAATAATAATAAATAATAATAAAATGTTTATTATTATTTATTATCTTTCTTTTTACTTTTATTATTATTATTATTATTATCATTACTACTATTATTATTACTACTACTTTTATTATTATTTAAGTTTATTTTCAAAAAAAAAGAAGCAAAGCAAAAAAAAAAAATCAAAGTCAACACAAAAAGTCAACTTTTATTTTCTTTTAAAAAAAATAAATAATAAATAATAATAAAAAGTTTTATTATTATTTATTTATCTTTCTTTTTTATTTTTATTATTATTTTATTATTACTTTTATTATTATATTGTTTATTTCGAAAGAAAAACAAAAAAAAAAAAAAGAAGAAGAAAAGAAAAGAAAGAAAGAGCACGTGCCTGACATGTTTTTTCATAAGCAAGTGGCTGCCCAGGGCAACACTTCTTCTCTCCCATTTTTCCTCTGCTTCTGACCTGCTTTCCAGCAAACCACCTTGCCATTTTCTCCTTCTCTTCTTTATCAAAATCAGTCAAGGGTTGCTGCAAAACTGCTTGCCCTGGTTTTGAAACTGCTTGCCCAGGTTCTGAAACTGCTGACCCTGTTCCAGCATTTCTTCCTTCCTCTGAGTGCAGCATCTTTCCCCATTGTTTCTCCCAACCTCTGCACAGTGCAGCACCCCTTTCCCATTGTTTCTCCCAAGCTTTGCACAAACAGCACCCTGTTTTCCCATGTTTCCAGCAATTCCTGTCAAAATCAGCTTCAACTGGTTCTGAAATTACCCAAAGTCTTCAACATGATCACAAGGCAAGGTCACTTCCTTCCTTTTGCATTAAATGCTAGCCAAAGTCCTGGTCATAGCACACAAAACAACCCTGTTTTAGGGGATTTCTCATGATTACAAATGATGACAGTTTTGCCTATATAAGGAAACCAATGCAGAAGGATTGAGGACAGGAATTTTCATATAGAAACACAGTTAGTTTTTTACACAATTCAGACTGGATCTTTTGAGCAATTTTTGAGAGAACCAACACAGAATTTTCACACAATCTCAAGAGCAATTTACACAGTTTTTTAACACAAATTACAGTTGGTTTTATGCAAATCAGATAGAGTTTTCACACAATCTTTTGAGCAATTTAAGCAGCTTTAACACAGTTTGTTCAAACACATCTCAAGAACAAAACACACAGTTATTCACATAGTTTTAACAAATTATTGTTTAACCCAATTCAATCTGATCTTAGAACAATTCAGCAGTTTGTTTTAGAGAAATTTAGAGCAACTCAGAACCAGA
Source organism: Medicago ruthenica (assembly GCA_018208015.1). Classification (NCBI taxonomy): domain Eukaryota; kingdom Viridiplantae; phylum Streptophyta; class Magnoliopsida; order Fabales; family Fabaceae; genus Medicago; species Medicago ruthenica. The sequence continues at coordinate 94,454,171 of CM031377.1, read as the reverse complement.
AAGAATAGCCAAAATACACAACAACCTGTGAAAACCAGAAGCTCTGTTTTCTGTTTCTTTCATCACAAACAATCATTAACAAACCAAGCAATCAAAACAGCCATTAAATCTCCATAAACATCATACCCAGAGTGAAGAATAACAGCAAAACATCATTTGTTGTTGTTGTTCTTATTCTTCATCATTTCCATATTAAAAAAAATCACAATCATCCAAAGCCCCTTTCATTTTTTTGCATCCCAAGCCTTGGCTAGGAATTTGTAAGTCATTTTAAACTCTTTATCTTTCATTTGCATTTCTGTTTGCATTTATTCTGGTTCCTGTTTGATTCAGCATCAGTTTTCTGCATTCTTAGTGGTTTTTTAACTCATTTTGAACTAAAAACATCTTTTAAAACCTCAAAGAAATCTCAAAGTTTGCAAAACACTAAAACAGAAGTGGTTTACTTCTTTTTCTAACTGAATTAGAAAGTTTTTCACCCTTTAAGGTTTCTGAAAATCAGAAATCAGAAGCTTCTGAACAGTAGTTCAGAAGCAGCTTCTGAACAGTGCCTTTGAACTTCAGAGCCTGAACAGTGCTTCTGAAGTTCAGATTCTGAAGGTGCTTCTGAACCTCAGAGTCTGAAGTTCAGCTTCTCAAGTTCAGAGTCTGAAGGCAGCTTCTGAACCTCAGAGTCTGAAGTTCAGAGTCTGAGGGTCAACAAAAGTCAACGTCTGAACAGTGCGTCTGATGGTCAACCAAAGTCAACGCATGAACAGTGCGTCTGATGGTCAACCAAAAGTCAACGTCTGAACAGTGCGTCTGAGGGTCAACAGAAAGTCAACGTCTGAACAGTGCTTTTGAAGTCCAGAGTCTGAACAGTGCTTCTGAACTTCAGAGTCTGAACAGTGCTTCTGAACCTCAGAGTCTGAACAGTGCTTCTGAAGTTCAGCTTCTGAAGCAGCTTCTGGGCATTTTTTAAGGTTCAGAAGCAGCTTCTGGGCATTTTTTAACGTTCAGAACCTGTCTTTTCTTTTGAACTTTTTTTTGAAAGGGTTAAAACTCATTTTTTTTCAAATTATAACAAGTGTTTTTGCTCTTATTTGGGATTTCATTAAGTTTCAATAATAAACTTGAACAACAAACTTATTCATAAGTTTCAACAACAAATTTGGGTAACAAACTTATTCATAAGTTTCAACAACAAATTTGAGTAACAAACTTGTTCATAAGTTTCAATAACAAACTTGAATGAAAAAGGAGTGGTTTGACGTATGTCTTTCCATTCCCCGATTGAACAAACACTTGACGTATGTCTCGTTGTTTGGACAATCGTCATTCTTTTCAAACTTCACCAAAAAAATACATTTTAAGTTTCAACAATAAACTTGAATGAAAAAGGAATGGTTTGACGTATGTCTCTCCATTCCCCGATTGAACAAACACTTGACGTATGTCTCGTTGTTCGGACAATCGTCATTCTATTTTCAAAAATACAAAACATAAAACAAATCCAACACACCAAAACTCATTTTGGCCCCCCGTGGTCAATTCAAACTCATTTTTGGACCCCCCCCCCCGTGGTCAATTGAACTATTTCTTGGCCCCCCGTGGTCAATTGAACTTTTTTTGGCCCCCCGTGGTCAATTCAAACCTTTTTTCGCAAACGAACATGTTTTTTATCAATTCTAACGCGATACAAACAAACGCTTAAGTCTCCCACGCGCGAGCATACAAGCTACGTTTAATTGCTAGAATACGATCAAAAATATCGTTCTTTAAAATCAACCAACAAACAAACGTGTTCTACCAAAGAACTGCGTAGCTTCGAATTCTCCATCGCACCTGGAGATACGTAGGAGCAAGATCCCAATCTTGTCAAGCACACTAATAAAAAATATCCTTTTTCCCCCTTTTCTTTCTCCCCTTTATATATTTAAACATAGTAAGCAAACCTTTAAAAACACTTTAGCCTTAACTAACTAGGAGGTTCCCGTTGAGTACAACGGATGTGAGGGGTGCTAATACCTTCCCCTTGCATAATCGACTCCCGAACCCGTTAATGGTTGCGATGACCATCCTTTCCACATCGCCAAGGGTTTTATCAACGTTTCCCTTTAAAAATAAAAACTTTGGTGGCGACTCCGCATTCTTTCCGAGTGTCTATTATGCTCGAGCGTTTTTTTTAGAGAGCGCACAGCCACCAGCAGCCATTTCGACTAATTCACGCTTAGGGACTTGTGTAAAACACCTTGCATTTAGGAGCCTAAACCTATTTAGATAATCATCAATAGACTTAAGTATTTTACGCCTAACACTAGCACCCTCCTTAAGACTAATCTTGGATTGGCCCATGTAAAACTGTTCATGAAACACTCTCTCTATATGGTTCCAATTGTGTATGGAATGTGTAATTCTGGCAATTCTGGTTCTGAACCAGTAAAACAGAGTATGAAAACTAAAGTTCAGAAGCAGAAAATTAAAGTGCAGAAAGTAAAGGAACACAATGAATTTGTTAACCCAGTTCGGTGCAAACTTCACCTACTCTGAGGGATACCAATCCAGGAAGGAAATCCACTAAGTAGAATTAATTCTAAGACTCAGACACAACCCTTGTTCCAGTCTTGTCACTTAATCTCTACCTGTCTAGATTTCTACCCAGGAACACCACCTAGGTATAAGAACCCCCTCTTACTTCCTAACCAAGCAACCACAGCCCAGTGATTGTAAACTCTTCAATAAAACCAAATATGATGAAGACACTCTTCAACAAAACAAAAACATCATTCGTACTTAAAAGCTTATAATGATTTACAACTCAAAACACCTAAACCAACTCAAACAGATGAGTGGTGTACAAAACAAAGCCTAAAGCTTACACAAACAAAAACAGAAACACTCTTATAATTAAAAATGTTTTTAACTCAATCAATTTTCTTCAAAGCATCACGTCTTCTTAAATAGTCTTCAGCAACTCACATAATTCTGAACCATATAATCTTCATTTGATACGATTCTGAAATACTTTAGAAGCTCAAAGAAGGAAACATATTTCTGAATAATATTTTGCAAAGATCCTTTGAAAATATATTCATTCATAAACACGAAGCCAATCTTTCACCAAGATCTTCATCAAAATAATTAGCCTTCTAGAAAACAAATGCCTGGATAAAAACCTCAATAAATCTTCAAGAGATACGCACAGAATTAATCAGAAAGAATGCAGAAAATCCAGCTTCTGAAATGCAGCTTCTGAAGTCCAGCTTCTGAAGTTTAGCTTCTGAAGGTCAACAGAAGTCAACGTCTGGACAGTGCGTCTGAAGACTTGTTCTGCGTCTGATGAACAGTACCAGCGTCTGAAGGCCAAATCTGCTTCTGATGAACAGTAAACCCAGTTTTCAGCTTCTGAACCTCCTGAAATGCAATTTTCAGCTTCTGAAGACTTAAAAGGTTCTGGAGACGCATTGTTTGAGCACTTTGATTTTACCAAACATGCAGCCAACCTTCAAATAACCAACAATCTCCCCCTTTGGCAAATTTTTGGCTAAAATCAAATGCTTCACAAAGAACAAGTTCTTCACTCTTCAAAATATACTCAGCCATGAAGAACTACACATATAATTAACCATAGCAACAGAGATAGCAGCGGATAAAGGCTATGTTAAACCAATCAAAACAGCTTCAGTTTATCTTCTGAAAAATCACAACACATCCTGAAGCACACAACACAACTTCTGATATTCTGAAGTCCACAAACTTCACAGTTTTTGATCTTCACAGTTTCTGAAGCACATATATACCACAACACAAATCACTCCCCTGCAACAAACACCAGCAGCTTCTCCCCCTGAAACACATTACTCAAGAACTCCCCCTGAAACAGACATTCAGAAATACCAACTCCCCCTGAACAGTTGAACACCTTCTGAAACAATCACATATTTCTCCCCCTTTTTAGCCAAACAAGTTTGACAAAACACCAGCAAACACAAGGAGCAAGAAACACAACGCAGAACACAAAGAACCCAGCACAACACACTTGCAAACCAGAAACACAAAAGAAAAATCCAGGACATCAGTCACCAATTATCCAGTCTTCAGACTCAGCATCAGAAAATGCTTAGTCTTCATTAGACACAACACCAGATGTTGCTCAATTGATGTGTGCCTCAGGCACATTTATAACCTTCTTCCCAGCAATCTGCTTCTCAAGTTCAGCAATTCTCTTCTGAACACAGGGAATGGTATCATGCTTAACAACATCTTCAGACTCACAAGAAACCAGTGCCTTCTGAACAGGAGCAGGAACCAACACTTTGCTCCAGACTTTAGATGATCCAGCACCAGAACTCATCTGTGCTACAGGAATGGGCTTGCTGTCAGCAGCAACAGCCTTTCCTTTCCCTTTGTTCAACCTCTGAGCAGCACTTGCACACTTTGGTCTCCATTCTTTCTTGATCTTGCTTTTGTTCACAGCTGGTTCCACTTTTCTGTGGTGAAAATGCTTGGGGTAACCATGCAGCATGTAACAAAAAGGTTTAATGTGTCCCTTTTTACCACAATGATGACATACCCAAGGATCAGTAGCTTTCTTGTCTCTAGAATCCTGAGGTTTGTTCTTAGGTTTCCTCATCAGTGGAACATGAGTATTAGCAGCAGGTATGAACCTCTTAGCAGGATTTTGTTGTTTGATGTTCAGATTCTTATCAACAAATCCTATGCCATTTGGTTTTCCTTGATTTTGATTCTCCAGAATCTCTTCCAACACATCAGTAGCAGAGTTCATCATTCTAACTTGCTTTTTCATCTGATCAAGTTGAAAATTCAGTTGAGTTACCTCACTATTGAAAACAAAATTTTTTCTAAGTGTTCACTTCTTTCAATCTGAAGTTGAGTGTTAATTTTCTTCTGTTCTTCTAGCTGCTTGCACACTTCTGCAAATTGAACATGCACCTTCTTTCAAAACTCAGCAGGATCTTTGTAATAGGTAGCCAGATCTTCACAGGATGATTCTCCATCACTTGACTCAGACTCTGAAGAAGTTTTTGAACCCATAACTTTATCATCAGACCAGAATTTACCAGTTAAAGCAGTGACAGGCTCCTCTTCACCTTCTGAGTCATCTTCATCAGACCAAGACACAGTCAGACTTTTCTTCTGTTTCTTGAGATAAGTAAGACATTCTGACTTGACATGACCATATCCTTCACACTCAAAGCACTGAACTCTCTTTGATTGCTTGCTCTTCTCATCAGTTCTTGTCTTCTGCTTTAGAAATTTCTTAAATTGTTTGGTCAACATCACAAGAGCTTCTGATGAGGTTTCATCATCCACACTCTCAGCATCTGCTACAAATGCAACACCTTTCCCCTTCTTATCAGTTCTGCTTATTTCAAAGTTCTGAAGAGAACCAATCAATTCATCAACCTTCATGCTGGAGATGTCATGTGCTTCTTCAATTACAGTCACTTTCATATCAAACCTCTTGGGTAAGGATCTGAGAATTTTCCTTACAAGTTTCTCATCTGATACTTTTTCTCCAAGATATTCAAATGAGTTGGCCATGTCCAGAATATTCATGTAAAATTCCTGTATGTTCTCATCCTCCAGCATTCTGAGATTTTCAAATTTAGTGGTCAGAAGCTGAAGTCTGGACAACTTTACTTTTGAAGTGCCTTCATGAGTAGTCTTGAGAATCTCCCAGGCATCCTTGGCAATTGTGTACTGCTTGATCATTCTGAATATATTCTTGTCCACTCCATTGAATATAGCATTCAGGGCTTTGGAATTTGCAAGAGATAATGCATCTTCATCATTGGACCAATCTTCCTCTAGTTTCAAAACAGCTGTCTTCTCACCATCTTTGTCAGTCACAACAGGATGTTCCCAGCCTTTCAGAACAACTTTCCAGGTCTTGCTATCAATAGATTTTAGGAAAGCACTCATACGTGACTTCCAATAATCATAGTTGGTCCCATCCAGCAGAGGTGGCCTATTAACAAATCCTCCTTCTTTCTCCATAAAGCTAGAAAATATCTTCCCTGGAGCTCACCCAAATACAGGCAGGGTGCCTGCTCAGATGCCAATTGTAATTCTGGCAATTCTGGTTCTGAACCAGTAAAACAGAGTATGAAAACTAAAGTTCAGAAGCAGAAATTTAAAGTGCAGAAAGTAAAGGATCACAATGAATTTGTTAACCCAGTTCGGTGCAAACTTCACCTACTCTGAGGGATACCAATCCAGGAAGGAAATCCACTAAGTAGAATTAATTCTAAGACTCAGACACAACCCATGTTCCAGTCTTGTCACTTAATCTCTACCTGTCTAGATTTCTACCCAGGAACACCACCTAGGTATAAGAACCCCCTCTTACTTCCTAACCAAGCAACCACAGCCTAGTCATTGTAAACTCTTCAATAAAACCAAATATGATGAAGATACTCTTCAACAAAACAAAAACATCATTCGTACTTAAAAGCTTAGAATGATTTACAACTCAAAACACCTAAACCAACTCAAACAGATGAGTGGTGTACAAAACAAAGCCTAAAGCTTACACAGACAAAAACACAAACACTCTTATAATTAAAACTGTTTTTGACTCAATCAATTTTCTTCAAAGCAGCACGTTTTCTTAAATAGTCTTCAGCAACTCACATAATTCTGAACCATATAATCTTCAATTGATACGATTCTGAAATACTTTAGAAGCTCAAAGAAGGAAACATATTTCTGAATAATATTTTGCAAAGATCCTTTGAAAATATATTCATTCATAAACACGAAGCCAATCTTTCACCAAGATCTTCATCAAAATAATAAGCCTTCTAGAAAACAAATGCCTGGATAAAACCTCAATAAATCTTCAAGAGATACGCACAGAATTAATCAGAAAGAATGCAGAAAATCCAGCTTCTGAAGTTCAGCTTCTGAAGTTTAGCTTCTGAAGGTCAACAGAAGTCAACGTCTAAACAATGCGTCTGAAGACCTGTTCTGCGTCTGATGAACAGTACCAGCGTCTGAAGGCCAAATATGCTTCTGATGAACAGTAAACCCAGTTTTCAGCTTCTGAACCTCCTGAAATGCAATTTTCAGCTTCTAAAGACTTAAAAGGTTCTGAAGACGCATTGCTTGAGCACTTTGATTTTACCGAACATGCAGCCAACCTTCAAATAACCAACAGAATGTGGGAAGAGAGTTGTAAACTATGTGAAAGCATTTTTGGTGAGAGAGTTTAGAAAATATTTCATTCTCAAATTCTCATTGTTGGCGATGTCTTTTGCCTCTGTTAGATAACGAGCAATATGTTAGACAGTCGATTCGCTTGTATCTCCAGCGAATTTTGTGAACTTGGGGATTTTCCACCCCCTAGGAAGTTCAGTTTGTAAAACATATTTGGACAATACTGAAACAAAATTGGGCATGTGAAGGCCAGCATTGAGGCCATTATGGGCCAAAAAATTTTTGACCATATTGATCAGGTTATTTTGTCCTCCCATGTTGGTCTGATGGACATTTCTAACTACTGCATCTGCATCTTGGTTCCTATTAACCAAAACCAATTCTGGATTTCTTACACCCCCCTGGACTACATGTTCGACTGGTTGAGGTACAGGTTGTTGTTGCCCTTGATTAACAAGATTTCTCTCATTAGGCCTTTCGACAATCTGAAGGGCCCTAGGATTTTGGACTTGAGGGATTTATTGATTTTGCACTTGGGGAGTATCAAAAAAGTCATCAATCCTCCCCATTTGGGTGACTAACATTTGATAACTCTGGTTTGTGTTTTGGATCAATGGATTAAACATTATGCCTATTTGTTGTGTCAACATGTTAACCATCTCAGGATTACTATCATCCATTTGTTGTCTCACTGACATGAGATAAGTTTTGGTTAAGGATAGTTGACCATTTCGACCAAGAATGCTAATTGCAGATTCTGATGCCAAATGAGTGTTATAGGGGAAAATATAGTTGTTGCATTATTTGCATACGTAGATGCATTAGTTTGTAGGCCTGCCATCATTGTTGTTGGCATACCATAGGGATAATTCCTGGTGACCATTGACAACGTAAATTGTGGCATAGAAAGGAATCTATTATCCGCAGAACTACCAATTAAAGGATTAGTACCCCTAGGGGTCAATGGGAAGGTTATTGGTGGTGGCACAGATGCCACTAATTTTGGTTGTGTCAATGTGGCCATTGTCGAAATAGACACAGGGGCAGTTACCCCCATAACTGTCGAAACTGGCATAGGAGCAGTTACTCCCATAGCAGTTGACATATTTGAGCTACTAACCATCGAAACTGGCGTCTAGTTGATTGTTCTTGCGTAGTTTGAACGTTGTTTGTGTATTAGATGCAGAAGTATTATTTGTATTTGTATTAGGACGAGCCATTTTTGGAAGGCCTTGCCACTTCTTAAACACATACACAAATGAAAACTTTCCCAGAAAGAATTTTATGCAAGAACTGTTATGAACACCCTTAGAAGAAAAACTTTTAGACAATGGAACTCTTTACAAAATATTGCACAAACAGGGTCGACTGGGTGTGCCAATTTGTTTATCGGTGATTTTGGTAAACAAGACACTAGTTTTAGAGTAATTACTTGCAGTATCAAACTAGAAATCCTAGAACATGTTGTGTAATTGTTTTTCCAGAAAATGTTTGAATGTCCATGATGTTCATGAATTTGAATGTAAAAAAGATATAGAAAACTGCCTTGTTCGACATAATCAACAAGATTTTCAGAATCTAAAATGAACAAAACTTTAAAGATAAAAGTTAAAGACTTAAAAGAAATGAATTTACATTTTATTAAGTAATGGTTCATCAAATCAATTACATACATTCTTGTTACTATTTTCTATATGTATGCTTGGATAATTATGTTGGAACAAAAGTGGTTTGTACAATTCCTCTAAGGTTTTGATGATAACAAAGTATTGAAGAACAATTGGATATGCTAATATTTGTTCAAGTGTGCAGGATCATAGCATATATCCATCAAAGTATTGAACATGTATTAAAAGCATCAGAAGCATAAGAGAAGCTTAAAAGACTATGATATAAGATCTGAAGAAAGGTCAACCAGAAGTCAATATCTTGGATCAGAAGAAAATGGCGCCTCTCAGAAGCTGAAGATTAACCTCATCAGACTCTGTGAAGATCATCAGACTCAGAAGGCCGCGTCAGACTTGGAAGATCCCAGACTCAACATGTCGCGGTGATTTCGGAGATCAAGCTATTGATTAGCGTTGACTCACTAATTTTATTTCACGACTGAACTTTTAATTTTTCAAAAGAAAATGGGAAAAAGTTCTAAATTACCACATTTTTAAAGATTAGGGTTCGGGGGTTAGTTACGCTTAGGGAAGGTGTTAGCACCCTAAACGTTCGTAGTATTCTACGAGAACCTCTTGATTTTATTTATTTATTTTGGCTATAACTTGCTTATATTTTTTTTAAAGAAAAGAAGAAATTAGAGTAGTGAGAAAAAAAATTGTTTCTTTATTTTTTATGATTTGGAAGGACAAGGTCCTTTGCCTACGTACCCGTGAGGGATCAAAACCTCGTAGTTCGGGGTAAAAATACCGATTGATTTGTTTTTGTGTTTTTTAGTTTTTTTGAAAAGGTTTTAAAGATAAAAATAAAGCCAAGTGGCAAAGATGAGATTTGTTTGTATTTTTTATTTTTGGAAAATGATTTAAATGTTATTAAAATTGCTTAATGGCTAATTAAGAAAGATAAAAGAAGAAAAAGAGGCACTTGATTGAAAATCAAGGTTTGTTTAAGAAAAGATTTTTTTGAGTTTTTGATTATTTGCATGTTTTTTTGTTTTTAATAATAACTAACTAAGACTAAAACGTAACAAAAAGTTAAATACGAGGAATTTCCGTGGTGACGTTGGATCACCACGAAATCCTTTTGAAAATAAACTAACCTAATATTTTTGTATTTTTTGTAAAGCAAAATAAAAAAAAAATAAAAGACATAAAGCGGAATAAATAAAGTGTGGGTGTCAGTGCATATTCTCATTTATATTTTACATTGGTCCTAAGTACATTCTAATAAAATTGACAAATTAAATAATAAAAGTAAAATTGCAAATATAATAAAATAAATATGCTGAAATAAGGGAATAAAAAGGCAGGAGATGCAAAAACAAAGAAATAAACATGTCACATAAAAGTAAAAGAATGCATGAGATGTTGAATTATAAAGCATTAAAATGAATAAAGTGAAAAAATGCATGATAATTAACCTAAAGAAAACTACAAAATTGAGAAAATAAAATAAAGTAAAAAAATGAAGAAAATGCAAAAGATAAAAAGAACAATAAGATGAAATGCATGAGGAATAAATAAAGGATGAGAAATGCAATAAATAAAAAGAAAATGCAAGAAAAAGAAATAAAACAAATAAATAAAAATAAAAGGAAAAGAGGGGTGCACTAGCAGGGGAAGGGTTGTAAAGAGAAGTCAGAAATGAGGGAAAGAAGGGGGAACTAGGTCGTGTCAGCCCGTTGGGCTTGAAGGGGGGAGAAAACCGGACCGGTCCGGTTTAAGCGAACCGAACCGGTTCGGTGTTTATAAAAAAGAAGTGGCCGGTTTTTTTATTCATTTTTTAAAAAACTTTCTCTCTCATCTCTTCCCTTCTCCTTCACCCCTCTAGAGCAATGCGTGGCCGGAAATCTCTCCGGTGCGGCGGCCGGCGGCGGCGCCACCGTGCCGGAGGTGGGAGAACCCTTTTGTTTTTAAAAAATTTTACATTTTCTAGAATCCTTTTCCTTCCTCTCTTCGAATCCGAGGTTAGAAATTACTAAAACTTTTTCAAAATGCTTAGATCTAGGTTTAAATTTTTTTAGAAAAAACTACTTTTTTTCCCTCTTGGTTCGGTTTCGGCTGTGGTTGTTTTAGGGGAAGAGGGTGGCGCGTGCGTTGTCGTGTTGTTGGGTAGTGGTTAGGGTAGCCGTGTGTTGTTGTGTTGTTGGGTAGTGGTTAGGGTGGCTGTGTGGTTTGTGTGTGGGAGAGGGGAGGGGCGTGGCTGTTTTGTAGGGTTTGGTGGTGGTTAGGTTTCGTTTCTGTTTGGACAAGAAGTGGCTTTGTGTTGTGTTGTTTTTTGTTGCTTGACCGTGTTTGATGGAATTGGCTTTGGGATTTTTTCCTGATGACTGATTCTGTTTTTTTTGGCTACTGATGATTGATTTTGTATATCCTGCTGGTCGTGTGTTTCTCTCCCTTTTAAACATGCAATGCTGGTTAATGTCATTGAAAGCCATTGATGGACAATCAACAAAATCAGTCAAACAAAAACAAAAGAGGCAACCATTAAAATTGTCATCAACACTCATCAAAACCTAAGTCAAACTTTTTTGAAAATAAAAATAATAAAAATAAAAATAATAAATCCGAAAATAAATATAAAAAATAGAAAAAATAAGAGGATAGTGAAAAAGCTTTAAGTGATTAACAATTCTAAACAAAAAACCAACTCTAACAAATGAGTGGTACACAAACACAAAGCACTAAGCTTAACAGACTCAAAAACACTAAAACTCTAAAACTCTAATTTCTGGTTTTTGATAATAATTTTTCAATGGCAGCACGTCCTCCTTAAATAGGCTTCAGCAGCTCTTATAATTCTGAACACAATCATCCTTAAAGATATGATTCTGAAATTGTTTAGAAGCTCATAGAATCAAATATATTTCTAAGATATATTTTGCAAAGATTCCTTTGAAAATATATTCATCAATAAGATAAACAAATCTGCACGCAAGATCTTCACAGGAAATATTCAGCCTTCTGGAAACATCAGCCTTGATAAATCTTCAATAAATCTTCAAAAGATACGCAGAAAAAACAACTTCTGAAATGCAGCTTCTGAAGGTCAACAGAAGTCAACGTCTGAAGGCAGCTTCTGAAGGTCAACAGAAGTCAACGTCTGAACAGTGCGTCTGAAGACCTGTTCAGCGTCTGATGAACAGTTCTGCGTCTGAAGGCCAATTCTGCGTCTGAAGGACAGTTCTGCGTCTGATGAACAATGTCAGCTTCTGAAACTTCTAAAAACCAATTTCCAGCTTCTGAAGACCGAAAATAACATCTGAGACACAAAATAACATCTGAGGACGCATGCTTGTACAATATGATTTTACCAAACATTTAGCCAACCTTCAAATAACCAACATGGGTCATGCTAACAGGGTTATGAAAAAAAAATCAACTAACAATTTCGGCATTTTTGTCAGTAAAATTAGGCCCAACGCTAGTTAAGGATGTAAAAATGTATAAATTTGTATAAAATTAAGATGCTGATTGAAATACGCTTCATTGATCCTTTAATTACTATGGGCCTAGCGTTGGGACATTGTCTTAAAATAAATAATTTTGTAAGACCAGATACAATGGGAGTGTTGAATCTGCCATTCAACTGTTGAGAGAGAAAAAAAGTCTTACAATGGTGTTGTTTAATGTAGTGGAATGCTGATGTGGAATGGAAGGTGTTGAATGCATTCAACATGTTTAATTGCTGACGGGTGGGTCCCAGAGAAGCCACGCGGCGCGTTTTTGTTGGAAGAGAGGGCGCGTGCAGCCCACGCGCTAGACGGCGCGAGTGGGCGTGGCATGTGGGTTGGAGAGAGAGTCTGAAATGGATAATAAATAACACGTGGCTGATTCTGATTGGCTGTTTGGATTTTTCTCATCTTAATGATTTGAACTCAATTATTTCATAGCAAATTAATTTTTGAGGAATGCTAGCAACACACATTTTAACACACACTTTTCAACACACTTTCTTTGATTGGTTAAAATTCACATGGGTCCCACCAACTCATGTGGGGCCCATATAAATTTGGTGGAACCCATGTGAATTTTAACCAATCAAAGAGAGTGTGTTGAAAAGTGTGTGTTGCTAGCATTTCTCTTAATTTGTTTTTAATTTTTTTTTACCAAAATTCATGATTTTTTTTTCTCTATAAATAGAGACTTGGTTCATTTGATTTGGACACAGAAAAAAAAACCAAGTTTTCACTATCTTAATCTTATTATTATCCTTCTATTAGCTTTTCTTTTGAAGTTTTAAACTTCTTTTTAGTGAAATGGAACGCTCGAGCGTTTTTTAGCGACGCGACAGCTGGCGACTCCGCTGGGGAAGAACTGCGAGTCAAGCCTATCCTAGTTAGCTCTTAGGTTAAGTGTTTTTTTGTTTGCTTGCATGTTTTTGTCTTATGTCTTTATCTTCATTTTTTCTCCCGCCTCTATATCTGTGCTTCATTATGCTTTATATATATATATATATATATATATATATATATATATATATATATATATATATATATATATATATATATATATATATGTGTGTGTGTGTGTGTGTGTGTGTGTGTGTGTGTCAACTGTGGGTTGTCGCATGAGTGAAGCTCTATACCCAAGCTTTGAAATATGTCAATTTTCCTTTAATTATCATTGAATTTGGAGTTTGATGGAACTACCTTATAGGTGCATCGCAGAATCACCATGTATTTCATTTTGTTGTTGTTGTTAACTACCTTATATATTTGTCACATGCAATTACAGGGATATAAAAAAAGAAGGTTGACAGATGTAATTGCATCATATGTGTAATCCACCTTGTTCTATGTTTACCTAAATGTGGTTGTAAGATTAACTAGAATTCTGCTCGATCCACCTTGTTCTATGTTAACCTAAATTTCTACGTGGTCCACTTTGTTCTATAGCACCATAAACTATGCAATAACAAGGATATATAAAAAGAAGATTGACAAATGCGTTAAATACAAATGTTTTAACATATTTTCATAATTTTAGTATGTATTTTCTCAAGATATTTTTTGGCATTCATGGCTAGTAAAATATGTATAACAAATATCGAGAAATATGTGGTTCTATGTTTAACTAGAATTCTTCGTGCTCCACCTTGTACTATAGTTAACTATAATTCTGTGTGATCCACTAGGTTCTATGTCACCATAAACTAATATATCCATCAAATGCAATAACAAGGATTTATAAAAAGAAGATTGATAAATGCATCAAATACAAACGTAACTAAAACTAGACCGTCTGGCCATAAACACTTGAACAATTGAAGCAAAAAAACACAATAATATAGTTAAATTAATACAATGTCGACTGTTTACACATTTTGGAAAATCTCTTTGTAGCTACATTTGTAGTGATATTGATGCAATCACCATTTTTTAAAAGTTGTGTTTATTATAAAATAAAAATGGGTGTTTATTTTATCAAAATGAGTGTTTGTATATATTGATTCGCTATTTAATGTATTCCTCCCGTTTTTACTCTGTTTTGAGAAGACAATAGGCATAAACTGTTAATGATAATTTTTTGAAAAGGATGGAAATTGGAAGCATTGATGATGATTTCTTTTGATTAATGATATTCTTTGGAACTTGGAAGGATACAAAAGTTAATTAACATTGATAACAACGTAACTGACCCCTTTTGAAATCTTGAATTTATAATTAGAAATTAAAATGGATAGATTAATTAGCATTAGTATTAATAGGCGTATCATTGATGTTCTAATATTTTGATAAAAATTCTACTCCCTCCTGTCCTTATTATAAGAAGAAAAACAAAAAAACATCAAAACCAATACATCCATTAATTAGTGTAACTTTTTGAATATTTTTACAAATATACCCTCATAAAAAATTGCGAAGCATTAAATACACTCATTAATTTTAAAAAGACAAACATTAAATAAGAGGTATAAAAGTTTTTTAAACAATAACTACACGTTAAAAGCTGTGATATATTCTTGTAAACAGGACAAAAAAATTTTTTGAAAATTTTCTAGGACTGGACGAAGTATTTCACAACACACCGTTTCAACACACTGCCTCCGCTTCTCTTTCTCTCAACACACGGCTTCCGCTTCTCTTTCTCTCAACACACAGTGCCGAACACACAGTGCTGAACGGTTGCATAGTTTGTTACAAATACCTCTCAAGAGAGTAAGTTTCTCATTCTCATTCTCATTCTTCTGTAGCTGAACTGTTTTGGCCACCGCCTTTGCCATATTCGTCTCTCATTTCTTTGGCTTGTTCGCAGATTTTGTCGAAGGTTCCTTTATTTGTGAGACTGATAGTTGCTATAGCTTGTGGAAGAAACTGGCCAATGTATCATTTTGGATGTAAAATCTGCTTTCCTAAATGGTCCCTTAGATGAAGAAGTGTATGTAACACAGCCACCAGGTTTCAAAATCAAAGGGAAAGAAGATATGGCGTATAGATTACACAAAACACTCTATGGATTGAAGCAGGCACCAAGAGCTTGAAACAAAAGAATTGACAGTTTTCTTGTGCAGCAAGAATTTGTTAAATGCAAGTCTGAATATGGTGTATATGTGAAGAAAGGAATTGAGCTAGCAGCCAAAAGAGTAATGAGATACATCAAAGGAGCATTGCAGGTTGTTCATTGTTCCACTGAGCTGCAGCTTGCAGACATATTCACTAAGTCATTGAAGGTTGACAGGTTCATCAAGCTAAGGAGTTTGATTGGCATGAAGGAAGTGGAAACTTGAATTAAGGGAGGATGTTAGTTTGTTAATTCAAGTTTGTTAGTGTTGTAATCATGTTAGTTGGTTAATCACATTAGATTTTTGTTTGTTATTGATTAGTTACAAGTTCCCTAGAATTGAGGTTTCAGTTCTGAGGTTCCAGAGTCTGAAGTTCCTGAGTCTGAGGTTTCAGAGTCTGAGGTTTCAGAGTCTGAGGTTTCAGACTTTGAGGTTGTTAGAGTTTGTTACTTAGCTTGTGCTTCAAGCAATCTAGCATAACTTTTGTATATAAGCCAATTCACTTGTACATTCTCATAAATCAGAGAGAAAAAATCAATAATAACTGAAACATAACATCAACAAACATATATCAATTCAAACCATTGCATTCATTCATCATTCACCAAATCATTACATTCATTCATCATACTAAAACCAACCATTACATTCATTCATCGTACTCAAACTAAATTTCAAATACAACAATTATTTATTTCAAATAAAATCCACTCAAAATTGATGTGGTTTTGCAAACTAACATTGTTCCTAACACGAACACAATCCCAAAGCATACAAATCCAAAAATTAGCGCCAATATCAACCATTGTCTTGTTCTTGATAACTCAATCTTCAACTTCTTATTCTTTTTCTTCAATTTTTCAATCTTCAATTCCCTATCATCCATAACATCATCTTCATCAACTAACTTAAAAAAGCTGCATCCTTTGAGACAATGAGAGCAATCAATGAACTGCAATGCAAATAATAGACTGTATACCATGTGAGCAATAGATAACAAAATTGCACTTCATGTATGAATTAAAATCAGCGTGACCGGGGTAGTTAGTGTGTAACATAAACTTCTTGATTTTGTGAGTCTGAAATAGAAGACAAGAGGGAGCAGTGATTACCAATTTTATGATTGTGTGCACTCTGTGCACAAATACGAAATAATGGGGTAAAGTGCAAACCTGCCCATCAAATAAGATGTCCAGACCACGGGTAAAATAATTATTGGAACAGCTTCAGGTGAATACAACAAATATATCCAATCCAGAGTTGCAAAATAATTGCAATTTGTTTGTTGCATCGGCTCAAGTTCCATGGGTGAATGATTCAGGATACACAAAGACATACGTGTGGTGCCTACAAATGACAAAAGTGGTAAATAGTATGAAAAACTGGACAGGAATTGGACCTTTGGACAGCCTGTTCAAATTCCATCAAAGAACAAGTAATTCATCTGCATTTCATAGTCAGACGCAATGGTCTGAAGCTCAATTACTCGCAACATGTATCAAGTTCCTGCACCAGAAAATGATAATCATCTGCACAAACTTAGGTCTATCCACCTGCTGCCCAGATCTAAAACATCAAACAGATCCTGCTGCATTTAAAAGAATTCCAGCCCCGGACACGAGACTTTGTCAATATCATGCCAAGCTTCATCACAAAACTTGCATCAAGACACATCAACATCGTGACCTCAGGCCTTGCGAATACTTACCACAAACCTGCAACAATCAAGAATAAACCAAAAACACAAATTTACCATGCAACCAGCAACAAGCACGAATTTACTATGCAGCCAGCAACAAGCACGGATTTACTGCATCAATCCAGCAATCCAAAACAGAGTAGCTTTGCATACATCACTACCTTTTAGAAACAGAATTAATAAACTAACTCTTTAGCTTTCAACACATTCATCTAACTTCCATCCCTACCATCTGACTTCTAACCATTTTTAGTTTCATATAACTAGCTTCCAACTTTTTTTAATTCAACTTAACAGTTTTAAACCAATTCCCTGACTGATATCATCATGAAAGAAGCTTGTTGTTAACAGTAGAGCAATAAAACTAACTGCTCATCACAGAGCCTCGCTAACACACTAACAGAATTTCGAATTTTGCCAGCTCAGCTCTAACAACCATCTAACTGAATTCAAAAGTTCTTAACTAACTCTCAACCATCTCAATCATCAGCAGATGCAGGAGATTGTGGAAAAGTAGAATCACGTGTTGATACTATACGACCAACACGTGGTAGATGTGAATCAAATAAAATTAAAATTGAAAAATGAAAACAACAAATCCATCATTTTCTATGTTATCTATTCAAACCATGAGAAAATTACAACGACATGAAAATTCGGTGGCACTACTGTAAATACATTAACTTCCAATTCAAGCTATCAGTTGTTCTTTCGCGTACGCTTTTTCCTTTTTTTTAGTTATTTCTGATGGCGAATACGGCTTCCGCACAGGGATTTCTGATCTTAGTACTCCTCTCCCACGTCTAAATTTGTCCTCATCAATATCATCCTGTCAATTATAAAATAGAAATTCAAAGAAAAGTAATAAGTATCACTCACGTAAAAAGTGCTATTAAATAAATCGAATTCACTTAAATAAATAAGTATCACTCACCTGACCCTCATCATCCTGTCAATTATAAAATAGAAATTCAAAGAAACGTAATAAGAACCAATATTGCAAAACTTGGATTCGTCAAAGACCAAAAGTGCTATTAAACCTAAAAAAATGAGGGAATGAAATACCGTAGGCTCTGGAGGTGGAGATTGAAAGAGTGTAATTTCTCCGTTTGGCGAAGTGGAGGTAGAGATGGGGGTGGTGTTCGTTTGTATACGTTGTTCGATGTTTTCTCCTTCATCATCATTTTCCCCCTACCTACCAAGATGGTGTGTCAGATTATGCATGGGGAGCTGCGCTTCTTGCTTTCCTCTTTAATGGGATAGAGAAGTTTTTGCTTGGTAAGAAAAAATTCTTGGACGGAAACTTATGGTTAATCTTGGTAGGTAACTTTATTGTTTTGAACTATTTGTTTGGCCTATTTGTTTAAAAACTTTTTTATATACATATTTATATTGTTTTGCAGGCGTTCTTCTTTGTTCGGATTCCAAAACTGTGGGAAGCTATTGGAGTCGAGAACGAGCCAGACACAGACTCACCCCGCTTGCTTTGGGTCATCAAAAACCTCAGTAAAATATCCCAAAACTATAAAGCGAATTATGAGAAGGTGGAGAAGCTTCTGAAGAATCTTGCTGATGAGGTAAGATCTTCAATGCTATTAAATCATGATAAAACTATCATACCCTGGTTCAATTTGTTGTTTGGTACGTCAATAGGAAATGTGAAAAAGGAGTGAAAAAAAGAGTGAAATTTTCTGAATGTGCTTGAATTGCATAGCACTCAACAACATGCTTGCTTAATTTATATACATGGCAGCTACAGTGATAGTAAATGAAAGATGCAATTTACAAGGGAGCATTTAAGCTAGCACTACTTTCTATTTAAACTATTGGGGAAGTGGAGCATTAAATAGGTCTAGGAAAATGAAACAATAATTAGTTTTTTGTTTCCAACACTCCCCCTCAAGCTGGTCAATAGGTATTCTCCATTCCCAGCTTGGATACTATTCCTTCAAATGTTTGGCTGCACAATCCTTTAGTGAGAATGTCCGCAAGTTGCCCTTGTGAAGTTACGTACGGAGTACAAATCAAACCAGAGTCAAGCTTTTCTTTGATAAAATGCCTATCCACCTCAATGTGTTTTGTTCGATCATGTTGAACGGGATTATGAGCTATGTTGATTGCTGACTTATTATCACAGTAGAGCTTCATAGGTCCATCCCATTTTATCTTCAAATCTTCTAAAATAATTTTGAGCCAAAGTAATTCACAAATACCTTGTGCCATAGCTCGAAACTCAGCTTCAGCACTAGAATGAGCCACCACATTCTACTTTTTACTCCTCCAGGTTACTAAATTTCCTCCAACAAAGGTACAATATCCAGTAGTGGACCTCCTGTCAGTAATTGACCCCGCATAGTCAGCATTAGTATAAGCCTCAATTATTGCATTTCCATTCCTTTTATATAAAATTCCTCTTCCTGGAGTTCCCTTGAGGTACTGCAAAATTCTATAAGCTGCCTGTAAATGAACTTCTCTTGGGCTATGCATAAATTGACTGACCAAACTGACAGCGAATGCAATGTCTGGTCTTGTGTGAGAAAGATAGATCAATTTTCTAACCAATCGTTGATACATCTCTTTATCCACTGCTGCACATTCATCTGCATTTCCCAATTTCACACTCGAATCTATTGGAGTACTTACAGGTTTACAAGCTAACTTTCCTGTCTCCTTGAGCAAATCAGTGATATATTTTTGTTGAGATATGAAAATACCTTTCTTGGAGTGAGCCACTTCAATATCCAAAAAATATTTTAGTCTCCCAAGAGTTTTAATCTCAAACTCCTTTGCTAGATATTGACTCAACATATGTTGCTCGTTCCAATCATTTACAGTCAAAATAATATCATCAACATATACCAACAACACTGTCACTCCCCCTGAACTTGAGTGTTTAAAGAATAAGGTATGGTCTCCTTGAGTCCTAAGGTTGACATAACCTTAGCGAACCTTCCAAACAATGCTCGGGGTGATTGTTTCAACCTATATAATGTCTTTTTCAACCTGCATACAGAATTGGCAGCAATATTTTTACAATATCATGGCGGTACCTCCATAGAGATTTCCTCCTCAAGTTCCCCATGCAGGAAAGCATTCTTCACATCAAATTGCTGCAATTCCCAACCATAATTGGCAGCAAGGGATAAAATTAACCGAACTGTATTCATTTTCGCAACAGGGGCAAAAGTCTCTAAATAATCAATTCCGTAGGTTTGTGTGAAACCTTTGGCTACCGGCCTTGCTTTGTACCTCTCAATCGACCCATCCGCTTTATACTTTACAGTGTACACCCACTTACAACCTACAGGTTTTTTTCCTTCCGGTAAAGTAACTAGCTCCCATGTTTTATTTTTCTCCAACGCCTCCAACTCTATATCCATGGCCTGTTTCCACCTTTTATCAGACAATGCCTCAAAAACATTATTAGGAATGAAGGTAGTGCTTAGGTTTGCAAGGAAAGTTTTGTGGGTTGGTGAGAATTTATGAAATGAGAGATAGTTTGAGAGAGGGTATAGTGGTTGTTTGGTACACTTTCTGGTTCCTTTTCTTATGGCAATTGGGAGGTCATGGTCACCTTCAACTATTTGGATTTCTGTTTCATTTTGAGAGGGTGGGAACCTATCCTGTAATGCTGAAAAATCAGAACCAGTTACCTGATTTGAAAGAGTTGGATCAGACTCTTGAACATGTGTCGATTCAGAAGTGACCTTTGACTTTCTCTTGAACACCAAATTTTTTCCAAATCTTACATCATCATCAAGTTTTGGTACCGATTCAAATTCAGGTTCAGGTGCTAAAGATTGAATAGATGGTTGGGTTGACTTGGCCTCAGGTACATTTAACTCAAGGATAGGAAGAGCAAGAGTTTCATGATTTATTTCCTTATCTTCTCTTAAATTCTCCCCCTGAAGATAAGGTTGTTTGAAATAAGCTTCCTCTTCATGAAAGGTAACATCTCTAGACACAAAGCATTTTTTGGACGGAGGATGGTAACATTTGTATCCTTTTTGAGTGGAGGAATAGCCAACAAAAACACATTTTAGAGCTCTAGGGTCAAGTTTTTCCCCTATCATGACTATGAACATGGACAAATGAGACACATCTAAAGACCCGTGGTGGAAGATTAACAGTACTGGACAAGTTAGGATAAAATGAAGATAGAACATCCATAGGAATCTTAGACCCTAAGACTCTAGAGGGTAACCGATTAATAAGATATGTTGTTGTAAGAACAACGCTTCTCCCCAAAAATATTTTGGAACATTCTTTTGGAACATCAATGTCCAAGTTTGGTCTAAGAGATGCCCATTTTTCCTCTCTGCAATCCCATTTTGTTGTGGTGTTTGGACATAAGAAGACTCGTGGATTATTCCCTCTTTTTGGCAAAATGGAGTAATGACTTGATTGAAATACTCTCTGCCATTATCTGACCTAAGTCTCTTTATGCTAACACCAAATTGATTTTTGATCATCAAAAAGAAATTTGGGAAAACAGTGCTTACTTCAGATTTGTGTTTTAGTAAAAAAATCCATGTAACTCGAGTACAATCATCAATAAAAGTTACGAACCATCGAGCCCCAGACACATTTGGAATAGTAGATGGACCCCAAACATCAGTATGAATGAGATAAAAAGGAGATCTACTTCTTGTATCACTTAAAGTAAAAGGCACACGCTTATGTTTTGCAATTTCACATACTTCACAGTGAAAATTGTCAACATTAAACCCAGAAAATAAAGATTGAAACATAACTTTGATGACTCTAAACGAAGGGTGTCCTAACCGACAATGAAAAAGCATAATTTTTTCTATACGAGAGAGCATAGACTCTGACACGAATGAGTGAGATAGGTACCTATGACAACCAATTCATGAACATCGAGATCCATCACCGGGATATATAATTAAACAAATGAAGCCTATTGGAGTGCTTACAGGTTTACAAGCTAACTTTCATGTCTCCTTGAGCAAATCAGTGATATATTTTTGTTGAGATATGAAAATACCTTTCTTGGAGTGAGCCACTTCAATACCCAAAAAATATTTCAGTCCCAAGAGTTTTAATCTCAAACTCTTTTGCTAGATATTGACTCAACATATGTTGCTCGTTCCAATCATTTCCAGTCAAAATAATATCATCAACATATACCAACAACAATGTCACTCCCCCTGAACTTGAGTGTTTAAAGAATAAGGTATGGTCTCCTTGAGTTTGCTTGTATCCTAAGGTTGACATAACCTTAGCGAACCTTCCAAACCATGCTCGGGGTGATTGTTTCAACCCATATAATGCCTTTTTCAACCTGCATACAGAATTGGGAGGATGTGATTGATAAATTCTGTCCCATCAGAATTTTCACAACTAGATGAATGAACCTCATCTAGAGGGCCATGCTGACAGGATTATTAAAAAAAAATCAACTAGTTAAGGATATAAAAATGTATAAATTTGTATAAAATTAAGATGCTGATTGAAATACGCTTCATTGATCCTCTAATTACTATGGGCCTAGCGTTGGGCCTAATTTTACTGACAAAAATGCCGAAATTGTTAGTTGATTTTTTTTCATAACCTTGTTAGCATGACCCAGATATTTTATAGAATTAGTTAACAACAACAACAAAATGAAATACAGGGTGATTCTGCGATGCACCTATAAGGTAGTTCCATCAAACTCCAAATTCAACGATAATTAAAGGAAAATTGACATTTTTTAAAATCATCTTATATGGGACCCGTCATATTCAATTTCCTCTTCACACAAATATTTGGCGAAACAAATCAATGTACCTGTGACAACCAATTCATGAACATGGAGATCACTCGTCTCTACTTCATTTGATGGATCAGTAGGCAGAACTCGAACTGGTGTCCCATCAGAATTTTCAAAACTAGATGAATGAACCTCATCTAGAGGGCCATGCTGACAGGATTATTAAAAAAAAAATCAACTAGTTAAGGATGTAAAAATGTATAAATTTGTATAAAATTAAGATGCTGATTGAAATACGCTTCATTGATCCTTTAATTACTATGGGCCTAGCGTTGGGACACTGCCTTAAAATAAATAAGTTATTTAACTCCTCATCCCAACGTTGGGAGGATGAGTACAGTATTTTAAAACATCGTCCAAAAGTTGGGAGGATTTGTACAGTATTTTAAAACATCGTCCCAACGTGGGGATGAGGAGTTAAATAAATTATTTATTTTCAGACAGTGTCCCAACGCTAGGCCATTAGTAATTAGAGGATCAATGAAGCGTATTTTACTCATCATCCCAACGCTAGGCCCATTGTTAACAACAACAACGACAACAACAAAATGAAATACATGGTGATTCTGCAATGCACTTATATGGTAGTTCAATTAAACTCCAAATTCAATCATAATTAAAGGAAAATTGACATTTTTTAAAATCATCTTATATGGGACCCGTCATATTCGATTTACTCTTCACACAAATATTTGGTGAAACAAATCAATGTACCTGTGACAACCAATTCATGAACATCGAGATCCATCACCTCTACTTCATTTGATGGATCAGTAGGCAGAACTGGAACCGGTGTCCCATCACTCTACTTCATTTGATGGATCAGTAGGCAGAACTCGAACTGGTGTCCCATCAGAATTTTTAAAACTAGATGAATGAACCTCATCTAGAGGGCCATGCTGACAGAATTATTAAAAAAGAATCAACTAGTTAAGGATGTAAAAATGTATAAATTTTATTAGTCCAAATGTCCTAATTTTACTGACAAAAATGCTGAAATTGTTAGTTGATTTTTTTTCATAACCCTGTTAGCATGACCCAGATATTTTATAGAATTAGTTAACAACAACAACAAATGAAATACAGGGTGATTCTGCGATGCACCTGTAAGGTAGTTCCATCAAACTCCAAATTCAATGATTATTAAAGGAAAATTGACATTTTTTAAAATCATCTTATATGGGACCCGTCATATTCAATTTCCTCTTCACACAAATATTTGGCGAAACAAATCAATGTACCCGTGACAACCAATTCATGAACATCGAGATCACTCGTCTCTACTTCATTTGATGGATCAATAGGCAGAACTCGAACTGGTGTCCCATCAGAATTTTCAAAACTAGATGAATGAACCTCATCTAGAGGGCCATGCTGACAAGATTATTAAAAAAGAAATCAACTAGTTAAGGATGTAAAAATGTATAAATTTGTATAAAATTAAGATGCTGATTGAAATACGCTTCATTGATCCTCTAATTACTATGGGCCTAGCGTTGGACCTAATTTTACTGACAAAAATGCCGAAATTGTTAGTTGATTTTTTTTCATAACCCTGTTAGCATGACCCAGATATTTTATAGAATTAGTTAACAACAACAACAAAATGAAATACAGGGTGATTCTGCGATGCACCTATAAGGTAGTTCCATCAAACTCCAAATTCAATGATAATTAAAGGAAAATTGACATTTTTTAAAATCATCTTATATGGGACCCGTCATATTCAATTTCCTCTTCACACAAATATTTGGTGAACCAAATGAATGTACCTGTGACAACCAATTCATGAACATCGAGATCACTCGTCTATACTTCATTTGATGGATCAGTAGGCAGAACTCGAACTGGTGTCCCATCAGAATTTTCAAAACTAGATGAATGAACCTCATCTAGAGGGCCATGCTGGCAAGATTATTAAAAAAAATCAACTAGTTAAGGATGTAAAAATGCATAAATTTGTATAAAATTAAGATTCTGATTGAAAGCTTCATTGATCCTCTAATTACTAATGGCCTAGCGTTGGGACACTGTCTTAAAATAAATAATTTATTTAACTCATCATCCCAACGTTGGGAGGAGTTAAATAAATTATTTATTTTTAGACAGTGTCCCAACGCTAGGCCATTAGTAATTAGAGGATCAATGAAGCGTATTTTACTCATCATCCCAACGCTAGGCCCATAGTTAACAACAACAACAAAATGAAATACATGGTGATTCTGCAATGCACTTATATGGTAGTTCCATTAAACTCCAAATTCAATCATAATTAAAGGAAAATTGACATTTTTTAAATCATCTTATATGGGACCCGTCATATTCGATTTACTCTTCACACAAATATTTGGTGAAACAAATCAATGTACCTGTGACAACCAATTCATGAACATCGAGATCCATCGCCTCTACTTCATTTGATGGATCAGTAGGCAGAACTCGAACTGGTGTCCCATCAGAATTTTCAAAACTAGATGAATGAACCTCATCTAGAGGGTCATGCTGACAGGATTGTTAAAGAAAAATCAACTAGTTAAGGATGTAAAAATGTATAAATTTGTATAAAATTAAGATGCTGATTGAAATACGCTTCATTGATCCTCTAATTACTCTGGGCCTAGCGTTGGGACACTGCCTTAAAATAAATAATTTATTTAACTCCTCATCCCAACGTTGGGAGGATGAGTACAGTATTTTAAAACATCGTCCCAACGTTGGGAGGATGAGTACAATATTTTAAAACATAGTCCCAACGTTGGGATGAGGAGTTAAATAAATTATTTATTTTCAGAAAGTGTCCCAACGCTAGGCCATTAGTAATTTGAGGATCAATGAAGCGTATTTTACTCATCATCCCAACGCTAGGCCCATTGTTAACAACAACAACAACAACAAAATGAAATACATGGTGATTCTGCAATGCACTTATATGGTAGTTCCATTAAACTCCAAATTCAATCATAATTAAAGGAAAATTGACATTTTTTAAAATCATCTTATATGGGACCCGTCATATTCTATTTACTCTTCACACAAATATTTGGTGAAACAAATCAATGTACCTGTGACAACCAATTCATGAACATCGAGATCCATCACCTCTACTTCATTTGATGGATCAGTAGGCAGAACTCGAACTGGTGTCCCATCACTCTACTTCATTTGTTGGATCAGTAGGCAGAACTCGAACTGGTGTCCCATCAGAATTTTCAAAACTAGATGAATGAACCTCATCTAGAGGGCCATGCTGACAGGATTATTAAAAAAAATCAACTAGTTAAGGATGTAAAAATGTATAAATTTTATTAGTCCGAACCTTATTCAGAAATGTTGATGAAACTAGTTGTTAATGATTTATGAATGAATTATGAATGTGGTAAGATGATAACCAGGCTTATTATGTTAAATGCTTATATGATGTTGTTTTTCCTGAAACTTACATGCGTTTATTGATCCTTTTTGTTGAATGTATATCTTACCCTCAAGTGGCTTTGTTGTCGCCTGCATCCTCGTGGTGTAGACTTGCAGGTTGAGGAGTAGCTGTTTGTGAGTGTTTCCTAAGGATGGCGTTATGCCTACCCCTGTTATTTTGCTTTTGAGGATGTCTAGATTAGGTGCTCTGAGCTAGGAGTCTTTGGGATTTTTTTATATTTTGTTTTGTATTATTGTTGAGAGATCTATGTGATCATGATATTGATGTACTTATGCCTGAGATTTATTTTGATGAGACCCGAGATATTATATGTTGAGATGTTTATTCCACTGTGCTATGACTATATTATTGATGAAGTTTTATTTATGAGAAATTGGCATGAGTTTTGTTGAATAGAAACATCCTGATCTTGATGCTTGCATGATTTGAATTCGAATATTAGTCTCGGGGAATCAGGGTGTTATAGGAACCAATATAAATAGTTTGTGTATGCTCTCTCTCTCTCTCTATTTATCTCTCTCTCTCTCTCTCTCTCTCTCTCTCTCTCTCTCTCTTATCTTTGTGTTCTGTTACTATCTGCTGCATTTAGACTCTGTGTCAGACTCTGACCAATTCTTCAACACTCAGAAAAAGAAACTAGAAAAAGACAACACAATTCAACCCCTCATTCTTGTGTTTTTCTCACCTTTAATTGGTATCAGAGCACGGTCTGTGATCAACCACTTAATTGTGTCACATTTAAAGATCTAGTGTGGAAAACATGTCTTCTGATAACGAACCTAGCACTTCAGGAAGAAACCACCATGCAGCTGGAAGAACAACTACTCTATGAAACCTTCATTCTTCAATGGGGATACTGCTCATTTTTCTTGGTGGAAGAGTAAGATGTACAACCACATCATTGGTATTGATGATGAGTTGTGGGACATTGTTAAAGATGGTATTGAGTTTGAAGTTGATGAAGAAGGAGTGGCACATGATAGAAAATGTGTGATTGAGGCTCAGAAGAAGCTCTACAGAAAACATCATATTTTAGATGCACTACCTCACTCAGAATATTTGAAGATTGTCAACAGATCCACTGTCAAAACCATCTTTGAATCTTTGTGCTCTACCTATGAGGGAAACCAACAGGTTTGGGAAACTAAGGCTAACCAACTAGTTAAGCAGTATGAGCTTTTTAGAATGAAGGAAGATGAGAATATTGAAACCATGTATTCAAGGTTTCAGACTCTTCAGTCTGGTCTTCAGATTCTGAAAAAAAAGCTATACTGTATCTGATCGCATTAAGAAGATTCTTAGGAGTCTTCCTGCTAGATTCAGGCCAAAGGTAACAACCATTCAGGAAGCAAGGGACTTTGATACACTGAGCTTGGAGAATCTCATAAGCTCTCTTAAAAGTCATGAAATTGAGCTTGTTGGAGATAAACCAGCTGGGAAATTCAAATCTCTAGCACTGATAGCTAAGGGAAAATCTGCTGAAGCTCTTCAGACTACTGAGTCAGTGAAAGAATCTTCTGATGGAGATTCTGACAATGATCCAGATGTAGAAGAGATGGCATATTTGACCAAAAGATTTCAGTACCTATCCAAAGGAAAGAAGCTCTCAAGTAGAGTTAGTGGTTCAAAAGGTTCAGGCTTCAAGGATCAGAAGGAAGATCAGAATGGATGCTTCAACTAGAAGAAGACTGGACACCTCATTGCTAACTGTCCAAAGTTACAGAAGGACAAGTCAAGGAAAGACAGCTCTGGGAGATAAATCTATTGAAGGAAGCTCAAGGAGAGTCTTATGACAACCTGGGAAAAACTTGATGAGAAAGCAGAAGCTGACAAGGATGAGGAAGAAGCAAACCTGGGTATGATGGCCTTAACAGCTTTTGATTTAGAAGCTGACAAGGATGAGGAAGAAGCAAACCTGGGTATGATGAACTTCTTTTCTTCTCAAAACAAGAGTTAATTAATGTTGTCAAAGAACTTGCTGGAAGGTTCTCAAACAATTCACAATATTATGAAAGTCTAAATGAGAAGTTTGATTTGTTGGAAGCCAACAATATTGCTATGGAGAAGCAGTATGAACAACTTCGGGTTAGAAACAATGTCCTCCAGAGTCTGAATGACATTGTGATGAAAGAAAACCTAACCTTGAGGAATCACCTCAGTCAACTTGAAGATAAGATCAAGCTTTTGGAGAAAGCAGCTGAGGATAACGTCAATAGATCCCTGACGAAGCATGAAGTAGCCCTCCAAGAGTTTCTAGCTAGCTCCATTGAAAGAAGCGAATTGTCCTCCATGATTTATGGTGTGAGCAAGAACCATGGAGAAGGAATTGGTTGTTCAGAGACACTCAACAAGAAGAAGCAATCACCAGAATAATCAATGAAGATGTCAAGTTCCAGTTACACGAAGGAAGAGTTCTGCAATCACTTTGTGTCAGCGGGAATAGAAGCTCAGAGTCTGAGTAACCCAGAGTCTGAAGTCTCTGAGTCACAGAATCTGATCAAGTCAGAGTCTGAGACTGAAAATTTCAAGGCTATGATGGAGTCAAAGCCACAGACTCAGAAGCCTTAAGTTCTAATCAACTCAAGACCAACTGCTAAGAAAAATTCAAGACCAAACTCCTTTAAATCCAAAGCCTTGGATAGTTCTCAGCAGTCAAGCTCTAAACCTAAGGCACAAACAAAGCAAAATCTTCCAGGGCTAACAAGAAAGAACCCATGAGGTTATGGGTACCCAAAGATGAAATTGTGTACATTTCAGGGAAGGTCCACAACAAGTCACCAGATTCAATTTCAGAACCTGGACAATGGCCGCTCACATTCTACAATGGAAGAAATGCATATGTTCCCAGTCTAGAATCTGAGAAAGGAAGATATTGTGGATATTAGAGAAATCCAGGAGAGACTGACTACTGATTAGGTAACCTTTCTATCTCTCCTGCATTTGTTTATTTATTATTTTGATAGATCTGAACATGGTATACTTAACATAAATCGATTATGTGATAGTTACTATAATGTGATAATGAGATAAGAGCATATGCATGGATATCAACTGCATAACATAGCCCACAATGTTCACAAGGTCATAAGAAGGAAAATACTTTTAAAAATAAACGTTTAAACTTGGCTAATCAGAAAGCAGTTTGACTTCTGACAGTTAGTGATGAAAATAGTTTTGATTTAAAAAGAACTTTTGAGAAAACTATTTTCAACTTTTAACAACATTATTTTACTCCTTCAAACCTTCAGAACATCTTGGAGGGATCTTCCGACCCCCAAGAATTTGGTTGGCAGAGATTTGTGGCGTGTCCTTTAAGATTTTAATGTAGTGTTGGCTCTGGTAATTTTGTGGGCTAGATGGCCCTGTCGCACCTTCCTATTTTTGGTAGGCATTTTACTTGGTTCAGGCCTTTTAGGAATGCTATTATTCGGCTAGATCGAATCTTTGTGTCTGAAAGGTGGTTGGAGTTGTGGGGTGTTGCTTCCAAATGGAATATGGATAGGGATGTCTTTGATCATTGCACGTTGGTCCTTCAGCTGGATCATATGCCTTTTGGGAATGCTATTACTTAGCTGGATCTGAATCTGTTGGAACAAAATGTATGAACAACTCTCTTTTAAGTTTTGATGATAACAAAGTGTTAAAAAGAAAATTGGATATGCTAATGCTTGATTCTAGTGTGCAGAACCATGTACTTAAAGAATGGTATCTAACAATGGTCCTGAAAGAACGAGTTAAGAGCAAGAAGGAAAATATAGAAGCTAGTGTTGCAAAGCTGAAGAAAATCAGCATCTGAAGAAGTGCTTCTGAAGGCAGCGTCTAAAGAAGAGCTTCTGAAGGGAGCGTCTGAAGGCAGCGTCTGAAGGCTTGCTTCTGAAGAAGTGTGTCTGATGAACAGTGCGTCTGATGCCAGCTTCTGATGAACAGTGCGTCTGATGCCAGCTTCTGAAGAACTGCGTCTGAAGACAGCTTCTGATGAACAGTGTCTGAAGCCAGTTCTGAAGAGAAGCTTCTGAAGTCTGAGTTTTAACGAAAAGCAATTGTCACTGTCAACAGTAAAGCACTGTACAGTCAGAACAGCTCAATGCAACAGTTGCCTACTTGGATGAAACACGCAGCCAGCTTTTAAGGAAACAATTCAAAATTGGTGTGCTCTGTTTTCTGGTTTGCGCACACAATGACAGAAATGAATTAAATGCTGGATGTAGCTTCTATGGCAACGACTCTTTTGCTAAAACTGGTTCTTCTCAACAGCTCTTAATTCCTCTATAAAGGATTGAAGTTTTGAAGAAGAACTACAAGACTCCTTGACTGAAAACGTAACACTCTGTTTTCTGAAACAAAGTTCTGCCAAATCTGAAAGTCATCAAAACAACTTAGAAATTCTTACAAACTTCTATCTTAGAATTTCTTAAGTTTAGAGTCTTAAATTTGTGTTGTATTTTGTGAACACCACTGATTGTATATCAAGTGTTCAACTCAAACTTATTTCTTTTGTAAAATCTGTTTGATTCAAAGTCTTAGACTGTGTGTCTAAGCAAAGAAGTTTCTTACTTTGTGTTTGAGCATAGGAAGTCTCTTACTTAGTGTTTGAGCAATTGGAAGTCTCTTACTTTGTGTTTGAGCATATGAAGTCTCTTGCTTTGTGCTTGAGCAATTGTAATCTTTGTGATTATAGTGAAAATCTCTTGTAAGTAACAAGGGGATTGGACTACTTCCGGATTGTGGAAGGAACCAGGATAAATTGTTGTCTCTCTCTCTCTCTCTCTCTCTCTCTCTCTCTCTCTCTCTCTCTCTCATTTACTCTTTACCCGCTGCAAACAACTCTGAAAATAGTTTCAGAATCTGATCAACATCTGATTTTGAACTAAACATAGTTTTTGAGAAAAAAAGAAAAAGCCAACACAATTCAACTCCCCCCCCCCTCTTGTGTTTTTATCACCTTCAGAATCATGATGGGTCGATGGCTCACATTCTGAAGAAAAAACACAAGGGTTTAAACGTTATTCTTAAGAATTTTATGCAAATCATCGTTTGGGAAGAACTTGGGAACCACTTGTGAACCTTATTGCTTTTATCTTGCATCTTCAAGCAATATATTTGTAATTCTAGGGGGAGAATGGTTTGATAAATTCTGTTCTGAATGTCATCCTTATTTTCAGTGGCGAGGATAAAAAGGGGCATGCAAAAGGGTATTTTCTGTGGGGAGGACCGAAAAAGGGCGTTGATGGTCGGATTTAGGCAAGTGTACCAAATCGTTTACCATGTAATAAAATGATAAATAGACTATCGTATCCACATGGATTGTTGTTCCAACTAGGCAATTAGCGTTATTTATTTAGGAACAATAAACAATAAATAAAAACAATAAAATAAAAGATAAAAAGGGGTAAAGGGATTTTGCAATTTAGTATGTTTGCAGCAGAGCAAGTGTTTAGGAGTTAATTTAGTTTTTTATTGCAATATGTTAGTGGCTGTTAGGATTCTTCAAATCCCCTCTATTCATTTGTCGGCATTAGTTAATGGTCAAGCATTATTTAGTTTTTAGCGTCTTCTATATAAGTGATGAGTTCATGGGGTTTTACTACCTACCAGCTGTCAAGTTGCACCAACTATTAACACGAGTTTGTATGTGTGGGGTCTTACTCTCTCAGAGGTTTGGGTTTATCGCCCTCCAGCTGTCAGTTCCAACCTTCCACCGGAGTTTCTACGCGTTTCAGTGTTTAGGGTCGTCAATCATATAGGGAGATACACTTACGCACATAAAGGTACGTGTAGGTTCTTACTTTCTCAGAGGTATTTGAATCAACAATCACTACTACAGAAATGACTTTTTACATCAGTCCAAAATGACTTTTTACATCAGTTGCCAACCGATGTAAGGTGGCTTGATGTAGTATGTGCACTACTTTTTACATCGGGTACGGACTGATGTAAAAAACCTATTTTCTACATCAGTTCTATTTTCGACTGTTGTAATAGATGCACTTTAAAATTTCACAACGGGGTTTTCACATCAGGTATAAGTTAAGGGCTGATGTAAAATATGTGTTTTTCACATCAGGTATAAGTTAAGGACTGATGCGAAATCTATATTTTTTTTTTTTTTAAATTGCTTAATAAATAAGCTTAACACTTGCTCTTTTCTTTTATATTAAAAATATAAAAACAAATATGGATAATTTTAATGCCAAAAAGAAAGTTAATAAGCTAATAAATACAATTTCATTTATAACCCTCACAAGTGAATTCATTTTGGTATAATTACCAAAATTCATTTGTGGAATCTGTTCAAATGAATTCAATTATAATTACCAGCAAAATGTTAACAATAACGTGCTTTGACTATATGCCATAAAAAAAAAGGTGCATTGACCATATAATAAAAATTTCAGCACAAGTGAAACTGAGAAAATCAAGAAACTTCAAAGAACCAACAGTAAGGATATAAACCAACAAGAATATGATGATAATCCTGTAGTGAAGGAAATTTTCTAATTGTCTATTGATTGAAATTTGAGACCAAGGAAAGGAACTATGATTACTGTTACAACACAATTAATTTGCCACAACAATTCCAAGGTATGCAGATTATTCAGTTTAAATTTTTAATAAAATAAAAAAAATGACACTCATACTCATTCAAATCAACTGATATTACACATACAAGTTATTGCCTCACAGTGTATCATTTATATTCTTGAAAGTTTACATGACCAGTTGCTTGAGCGTGCTCTGCTGCCTCCTGAATATATTCACAGAAAAATTTGTATTCAAGTTAGAATAATAAGAATTACAGGTAAGTAGCACATATAACGAGAGAACACCAATTTAGTTACTGAAATAGGAATGTGGCCAAAGAATTTTCTGTTATAGAGATCATTCAAAGTTTTTCGCTAATTTCATTTTTAAGCAAACAGGCCTACACACACAATTTCAGGACTGAATTGATGATTCACCACACATATATCAGATAAAGCAAAGAATCAGGTATTGAGGAATGACCTTCTGACCAATGACTCCAATTTGGCATACCCCACATCGTAGAGTGAAGTTGGCAGTATCGGTGAATCTCCGTTTCCTGAGAATGAGGGTCCATAATATTAGCATCGGATAAGGATAATGGAAGCAGAATTAATCCGGAGATGCAACTCAACAAAATGATAACAAAACTAAGTTGAGTAGAAAATTTCAAAAACATAAGACCATGCAAGACAACCAAACACTTTCACTAGCACAATGGACGTAATTGCACCTTCACAGCTGACAACATACTTATAAAACTTTATGTTTTGCAAATGCTATATTTTTCAGGTTACCAAGATCTAAATCTATAGTTCAACTGCTTAGCAGAACGTTTACAGCTTCATTTTGATTCAAAATCGAAAAAGTAATGTATCTAAAACCTTAAATATGCACACCCGAAAAGTGTTGGTCCTGCGAGAGAAACGTTAAGCAGAGCACTTGTGTATGCCATCATAATTCCTTGAATGCCTTCTACCTGCAAAAGACAGAAACATGTAATTATTAAATTATTTCAATATAGCAACAAAGGCAAGATCAGATTTAGCATTTTCACCTCACAGTAATTATTGCTTCCATTCAAGTTGAAACAATGGGAGACAGGACCATCAATCGGTCGTGCTCCAAATCCCCACGTAGGAAATCGCTTGTCTGAATCATAAAACTGTAACACCTCTCCAACCTCAATAATTGCCTAAAAATATTCGTACAACATGGATCAGTAACAAATAAAGTAGTGGAGATTCAAACCAAAAATCATTTCTTACTCTTTGGTATGAATTTGGCCGTCCTGAAGGATCAATATAATGCAACGAATCTGGAAGGCGTGAATTGCCATTTGAAGCTGGTAAACAACACGAGGTTAACCCAATAAAGTGTATAGCACCCTTGTCATCCAATACATAACCATCATGACAGATTGAAATGTAAACCATGTCTTATAAATTATATCATTTTATAATCCAAAGAGTGGGAGTTGGGGAAGTAAGGAAGGATAAGGTCAGCCCTATATCAGTGAACAGGGGGAAAAAGGGGCCTCAGGAATAGCATTTTGAGGAACCCAAAAAATGCTCCCTTAAGGTAGACTGGACAAAACCTTACTCCACCCTGCCACGCAAACTAGTGCAAACTGGAAACTGCACACTAGAAAGGACTGAGAAGTATGAACATTTTACTAATAAGTGAAGAACTAGCTAACTAATAAATTGGATGATGGGGAAGCTGAAATGCTGAATAATAAATAGTAAATTATATTGAACTTAAGATTTCCAAAAGACTAATTTTGCAAAACTAATCCTATAATGCAAGGTTAATGAAAAAACTGAAGAAAAAAAAAGTCAAATATCTACATTAACTATGAAGGGTCAAAGAACAACAATCCTGTCACTGCCATATTTCCAAAAAATTGAATAAACGATTTCATCTCATATAAGTTTTCCAAGAGATAACAAAGCCAAAGATATTAGCTATGATGAGATTCATAATGATATAAACTAAAAAGGAAAAGCAAGAACAATATTGAGAAACACTAGAACTTCTTATGGATGAATTCTAGTCGCAAGATTGAATATCCTACAATACATATTTACAAATGGAGAGAGAGAGAGAGAGAGAGAGAGACGATTTAAATTAACTTAAATTTTACAAAAAGTACCCTAAACTTAAAACTCATTTAATACAAATCCAAGATGAGAACAGATTATACAATTTTTATTAGTAATAACAGATCCTAAGATCAAAATAACTAAAAACGAATTCCCCTATTACAAATATGACAATCATAGAAATCATCTCATTCCTTTCACTTGCGATCATTATAAAGAAAACATTGATTAAAATATCTATTAGCATTACAATCCAGAATATAATTAGGTACAACAAACTTAAGGATATATGGAGTACCTGTAAAATCAATGGCCACCATGAAGTTCAATTCAAATCCCCCAGCCAAGTAATCCAGGAAAGTATATTGGATACTTTCAGAAAATTTGTCCACAAATAGCCGGCTTTTTAATACCTTTGTCATAGTTAAATAGTATTTTAGGGAAAGATAGAGGAATTCATGATTGAAATAAACATTTAATTTAATATAATAAAACCTTGGTCTGAGAATCATGACCCTTGGAGACCATCATAAATCAGCATCACCCTTTCAGAATAATTACCTTCCTGTCAAAAGTAATCAGCAAAAACGAAAACAGAAAGGTTCAGTTACAGGGGATAGACAAAACTTGAGAACATATAGAACATCATCAAATATCTAACCTGACCGTACAAATCACATCGTGTTGTCTGGATATCATAGGCTGCGATTTCACGTCCATAATAATCTGCTAATATTGAGAGTTCAATTGCACCTTCACAACGGAATATAGCTTCATTAGCACATCAAAGTCCAAACTAATGAAAAACTAATAGTGTTTTACTGCCAAATTTGCAAACAAAAGAGTTTAAAATGCCCTTTGAAACTCATTTTTATGTTCATCAACCACAAATCAGGACCGACAAAACTTATAGTACTTAATTGCAAGAACCACAATAACTGATTGTTGCAGAACTTTGTCTAGCTACCTCCTAGATGTTCAAATATGACTTGGAGTATAATTTATTTCATTGAGAATGAAATTGACTTGAAGTTTTTTGGATCCTTCATTAAGTTAAGCATATCCCATTTCACTGACAGCTCCAATGACATCTTAAAAATATAGAATTTTAACAAATTATTTGGTATACATATATTCTGACATCATGTGTTGGTAAACTTTTAAACATTATATCTTTATACACACAACTGAAGCAGAAATAGATGTGAATATAAACTCATACCTACTAACAAATCAGCACGCCACTTTCCAGCAATGATATCGGCGAATGGTTTAAACTTTAGGATAGCATCAGGAATTTCATGTTTGTTATGATCTTCAACAGGAGTTACCAGTCCATTTCAACTTGAACTTGTGATCAGATGCCTTAAAAATTAAGTCATTGTTTAATACTTGAAAGTTACTTAATGTGTGTGTAGAGTTCTCAGTAATGAGTTTGTCACAAGCAGCTTTGTTTGAGGTTGGTATTATCACTTGAATATCATCGCCCTAATAAACAAATTCAGACAACTCTATATAAATCCAGACCAGAATAATCTTTATAATCAGTGGAAACAAAAAGTATTACTACGTACCTTTGCATCTACAATGACCATTTCGATATGTTCTTTACCATCTTTGACCACAGTCCACTTATCTTTAACCTTAATAGCTAATTTCCAAAAATCTTTTTTGTCAGTAATGTCACCTATGAATTCGAAAGGCCTAGCCATTTGGGTTTCATGAATCAAATTTCATAATCCGATGTGAGTGTATATTCAAAGCGTAATAAATTTGTGTATAGATACAACATACGTAGTGTAATTTCAAGAAATAAGTTTACATGAGATAAGGTAATAGATATTGGATGACAGTTAGGAGTATATTTCATAAAACAAACTTTTAAATAAAAATAAGTTAAAACTGATATTGTGAATACCTTAAAAAAAATAAGTTAAAACTGAAAATGGTAATAGATATTATGAAAATAAGTTAATAGATATTGTGAAAATAAGTTAAAACTGATAAGGTAATAGATATTGTGAAAAATGTCTTTGAATCATGAAAAGCTCAAAAAAATGAAAACTTTGAAAATGACTTTTAATAATGAAAAGCTAAAGAAAATGAAAACTTTCAAAATGGCTTTGAATCATGAACAGCTTAAAAAAAAGGAAAACTTGAAAATGGTATTGAATCATGACCAGCTCAAAAAAAATGACTACTTGAAAATGGATTTGAATCATGGAAAGCTCAAAAAAAGGAAAACTTGAAAATGGTTTTGAATAATGAAAAGCTCACAAAAAGGAAAACTTGACAATGGATTGAATCAAAAAACTCACCTTAACCAACACCGCAGCTGCAAAATAAGGAAACAACAGGATTAAAAGCCAGGCATTACTCTGATATGTTAAAAAAAGAAGATGGAAGAAGAAAGAAGAAGAGGGATAAATTCAATTAACTAGTTTCCTTTTTCTCTAGTTCAAAATCAAGAACTCTAAGCAACCTCCCTTATCCAATGAGCATAACTAGATACACCCAATTGAGCACAAACAAAAATAACACCAACCAATGTTATCTCATCACTCTCAACACCAGCCTCACGCAGCTGAAAAAACTCAAAAGCTTTCTTCGGCGTGGTGATATGTAACCACATCTTGGTTGGGCATTTCGTCAAATACCTTACACGCGTAGTCCAAAAACCTGCATTTTACATACATATGGATAATAGTGTTACCAACCTACAAATCAAAAACAAAATCGAACAGAATGCATGAACATGAAATTGTGATCCCAAACTGGGAAATAGGTACATAATGATATTGAAAATCAAAGATGAAATCGAAGAAATTGAGGGGGAAGGGAAAATCAAAGATTATTGTAGGTGAGAAGAAGGAATAATTGAAAATAAAATCAAGAAATCGGAAAACAAACCTCATGGATTGAACTTGTCAATCACCGTAAGCTTCACTTCAACCATAGTGAACGCTGAATTTTCTGTCGACGGCAACAACACGTCTCGTCAAACACGATTTTGGTTTGGATTTTCAGAATCCCAACAGAAGAAGTGTGACTCGTTGAGTTTGAGAACAATTTATCGTGGCCAGATCTGAGAAGGAATCTCCATTGAATCGCCGAATCTGAGGTGATAAACTGTGAAGATTTCACACTCAGCATCAATATTAACCTCAAAAGATGATGTTGTTGGTGAAGTAAGAAGCATGTTGTTGTTGAAGAAAAGAGTGTGAAGTAAGATGATGTTGCGTGAAGGTTTGCGTGAATGGAGAAGGCCACCGCGTGAGAGGGAAAAGGGATGAGAAGAGGGAAAAGGGAAAGTTACGTTTTCAGAGAAGAGGGAAAAGGGAAAAATGTAATACTGAAAGCTTTTTCCCTACAGGTCATAAGGACCTGATGTAAAATGTAGTCTCTCAGTATTACAAAACTGCCACCGCGTGTATCTTTCCCTACAGGTATTATATCAACTGTTGTGAAAACTTTTTATCATTCACTTTTCCCATCAGTTATTCCTTTCGACTGATGTGAAAACGTTGTTAGTAATTTCAAAAATGCCACCGTGTTAACTATTACATCAGGTATTATTTCAACTGTTGTGAAAACTTTTTTGACCATGTTGTAAAATGTATATTTTCCACTAGTGAATGGATATTAGGGTTCCTAAATTCTCAGTGTCCTAAAGGTACCCTCGTCTATTGAATCTTAGAAAGACATCAAGATATTCTCTCTCTCTCTCTCTCTCTCTCTCTCTCTCTCTCTCTCTCTCTCTCTCTCTCTCTCTCTCTCTCTCTCTCTCTCTCTCTCTCTCTCTCTTTCTCTTGGTAGTTCTACAAATGGGAAGCCATATCTCAACTACCTTACCAAGGATGAAAGAAGAATAAAGTTACTATGTTGATTTAAGTCATTAAGTCACTGTGTTTCCTTAATTACTTCATGATTCAGGTAGGTTTTAACCAATATTAAGTATGTCACCTTCTTAAGTATCGTTATCTCAGGGTGGTTCGCTTCAAAGGAGACAAATCTTACGCAGTAGTTAAATTAAATAAGATTCGATAAATAACTGAATAAAGAACTTAAATTAAATAATCCAACAAAAAATAGAGGTTCATATTAGAACCCTAGCCTAAAAAGGTTTAGTTACTCGTGGTAACTAAAGACAAATTACAAAAGAAATAAAACATACCCTAGAGACTTAGAGTGAGGAGAGAAACTTCTCCCTTGAAGCTCCTAGTGCTTGCATTCCTCTTAAACCGCTTTGTTATGAATAAGAAATTGGGAATGAGAGGAGTTGTATTTATAGACAAGTTTCCAACTGGGTTTGGGTTGAAAAACTGGGCTTAAACCGCTTAAAAAGTGGAAAAAGCAGTTTTGACCCGCTCCCAGAATGCTCAAGGCGCATGGCTGGGGCACATAGGCCAAAAAGTTGTGCTCAAGGCGCCTGAGCAGTGCTTAAGGCGCCTGAGCAATGCTCAAGGCGCATGGCACATGCTCAAGGCGTGTTCCCTCGTGCTCAAGGCGTATGAGTGTGCAGTTTTGCACGTATTCGCATGTTTCTTCGTCTTTTTGGGTGTTTGCTTCCAAATAAGATGTCTTGGGACTTGGGAACATAATTCCTCCCTTTGTAATGTCTTCCAAGCCTCTTGAATCTTCATTCATTGTCTTCTCAATGTCTTCACGTGTCTTCAAATGTTTTCCTTTGCCGATTTTCATGCTTTCTTCTTGAATTACTTTAAAACATCCTAAAATTGCTATGTTTCGGGAAAACTAGAATTACGTGACTCAATATAGAAAACATTACAAATGTCCCAAAAACCATAAGCAATTGTTCTAATGCTCCTCTATTCTAGATGAAAATTAACTGAAAAAACATGCTAAGAATAATGTAAGATGACATTTCATCACAACCCCAAACTTAAACTATTGATTGTCCTCAAGAGACTTAAGAACTTTTATAAATAAGATATTTTTTCATGAAAATTTTGATTAAAGCGTTGTCAATATGATTGATTAGCATACACATCATCATTACTTCGAAGTTTAGTATTCATGTCAGAAAATTCTTGTCAAAAATGTATTTTAAGTTTAGTATTTTAAATGTGTTTTTTTTTCTCACAATTTTTTATTCTAAAATCCTTTCGCATAAAAACCTTTTTAAAGTTTATTTTATAGGAATTAGTTTAAAATTAATTAAAATTGAAGAAAACAGCTAAGGGATATATAAGAGATTACTAATCAATTGCAATCCGGAGTTTTCGGGAGGAAGGGAAGTCTATAATCCGAAGTTTGATTGAAAGGTAAATAAATATAATCAATAATTGTTCAACACAGAAATCAAATTCAGACTCTCCCGAATAATTTGTCATAAGAGAAACTCATTAATGCATATTTCTTCGAAATCCTATTTGTGGTATGCTTCCTCTATTAATAATTAAATTTGGTCTTCTATTATATTGAATTGCATCTTTTTGAAGTGAATTGAATAGTTTAATTTTTTTTTGAGCAAGAATAGTGTAATATTCTCTATAATGTAAACTTCATATGTTACATTAGTCTCAACACAGTATTGTTTTAATGTTACACCATATATATTGAATCCACGTCATATATTAAATGAGTATTCCAGTATATATGTATGTGTGTGAATGTCTATATATATATATATATATATATATATATATATATATATATATATATTCTAAATAATATATATTAAAATTTCAAATAGATTTTTATATTGAATGAAATAAAATTCTTCTATTTTATAAAAAATTTTAATTTTTTTTTAAAAAAATCTTTTTTAATTGTTAGACATCTATAATCGATGTAAGAGGGGGCTATTTGGCCTTGTTTAATTTTGTAATATATTTCCTTTCGTATAAAATAAAAGTTTAGACGCCCGGTCTCGGTTGAACTTATTATTACATATCGAAGATAAGATCCATTAACATCAAATATAAAATATATTTTTGGTACTTGATATTTGATGTTAGCAGATCATATCTACAACTTTGATTGTACTATCTTAATTTTAATGATGTTAACGGATCTTATCTTATATTTTGATTATACTATCTTAAATTTATCACTTGAGTAATGCATTTTATTTTGTAAAAGAAAAAACATCAAATATACCATTCTATTTTTATAATGGCGAAAGAACTAACATCATAAATCAAATTAGAAGAAAAATTAGTTCAACATAAAGTATCATATGAATAAGGTTGTACCATGAACCAATTTTTGAACTAGAGAAAGCAAAGACATTCATTAATCAAAACACATGAAATTATATGATACATTGATACTCGTAATAATTTTTTTAACTCAATATGGGTATAGTGTAGTTTGTGACTGTATATATTTCTCAACTAAATTACATGCATCTAAAAATTTCCATTGCCCTCATAGGTCTGCCCAAATTGCCAATTGGAAGTAGCCACCGAATCAAACGCTAAAGTTTTTCCTGTCACTTGTAGTAACTTGGAATGATAAAGCTTGTCCTACCAAATTCATTCCGGTATTCCAGTTTTGCCCCCAATTGCGAGACATGGGAATCCATCCAGTATTAGACCCTTTAATACTAACACGAGAAACATCTCCAGCATTGGCAACATTGAACACCAAAACAAGCAAAAAATTAGGGTTTCCTTTGATTTCAAACCTAACACCCCCACTTTGATGCATGGAACACGTCGATATTTAACGGGGACGATACCTGCTTTGTAGTTGGCAATAGATGTGAACATTTTATAACTCAAATCAAAGTGTTTTTGTGGAGGGTTGCACCAAATGTCAGTGGTCTTGCTATAATCTGGAGGACAAAAATTTGTTGCGGTTATGGTGATAGGACTAGCACCCTTTATGCACAATTGAGGGTCGTTGGCAATAGAGCAGTGCTTAACGCCGCAGTTGCAAGCCCATACCCTTGTTTGAAGAGATCACCATAACCACAAGCTCCCTCTGCATAATATACCATATATAATATATACAAAAACATAATGAAACAACCTCAAAAAAGAAAAATCAAACAATTAAACAAGATTTTTTTTATAATTGTGCATGAGATCAAGGTTACCAAGAAAAGTGGCAGCCATGCATGCAATTGTTCTCAATGTTTAGATGAAAATCAAACAACTTGTATACTGATTTCATTATATTTAGTTATTTACTATTAAATATACTATGAAATATATGCATCATTTCATCTTCATCTAACAAATGATATTCAAGTTTTTTTTTTCCAAGAGAATATTTTTATTTATTGTTTGGAGTGTAAATTACATCGGTAGCATCTATCATTAAAAAAAATGTGTGAAGGAGAAAGACAATTTAATTTTATAACTTACGCATGGTTTCACCACCCGCCGCATCACCGTAGGAGGTTGCATGAGCATCATACCAGTTTGGGTCAATGCCAGCCATGCCCTGTACGAGGAGCATCATGAAAAAGGCCAAAGGAACCAAAGTGTTAGACATAGCCATGACTAAGATAAAAGACACGGCAAGGAATTTAATTTCATGTTTGAGTGGTAAATGGAGGGTTGTATTTAAAAAAAAAATAAAGTATTACATAGATTCGATTTATAAAAAGGATTTTGGTTAATTCTCAATACAAGTAAAAAAATGAAGTCGATTTCCAATTAACAGAAAAAGTCAACGAAATGACTTATAAATAAGGGAAAAATAAAATGAAATTGATATCTCTTAATAATCATTAAATTTTCATGAAACTAAAACTAATATATATTTTTTATAAAAAAAAACTGATATATCTAATTGGAAATGTTTTTTTTTTCGAATATCCACATTTTTTGGGTACAATTTTGAATAACCTAACAGATCTAATCTACTAACAATATATAAAAGTCGAAGTACAACAAAATTTCATAATCTTCCTTATTAAAACTCATGATCTCCTTAATTTTATGTGCATAATGGTCATTGTGCAAAATTTAATTTATTTGTTTTTTAAAAATTAATTACGGATAATGTTTATCACAAGTGTAACTAATTTCCACTGATAACTATGAAACTAATTTATTTATTTTTTAAAAAATTAATTACAGATAATGGTCATATCTACTAACATCTACTAATCTACTAACAATATATAAAAATCGAAGTACAACAAAATTTCATAATCGTCCTTATTAAAACTCATGATCTTAGGGATGGCAATGGGTACCCTATGGGTAGGGTACTACGGTGCCCTTCCCCATACCCGCGTCTGTAAAAAATACCTGAACTCGAGCCCGTACCCTCGTGGGTAACAATTTTAGTGTCCTTTCTCATACCCTATGGATACTTAAGTGCCCATACTTGCACCCATTACCGGCACTTTAATTATGAAAAGACACTAAAAATTTCACAATTGAAATAAAACTACGGTCCAAAAGTTTTCAAATCAACTCATAAAATAGTATGAATCGTAGTATTTAACCAAATAAAAACATCCAAAATATCCCAAAAAATTTTTACACCAATAGGAGGAAGTGGTTACTTAATTAAATAGTTTTTAGATTTA
Organism: Medicago ruthenica; assembly: GCA_018208015.1. Taxonomy (NCBI): domain Eukaryota; kingdom Viridiplantae; phylum Streptophyta; class Magnoliopsida; order Fabales; family Fabaceae; genus Medicago; species Medicago ruthenica. The sequence goes on along the minus strand of CM031377.1, from coordinate 94,410,788 downwards.
GGTTTGGGCTTAAATAGCTAAATAAATTAATTAATTATACACCAAAAATAAATAAATTATTTATCATATTATATAAATATGTATATGTGGGTTGCGAGGCTGGGCAGTATAATACCCTTACCCGTGCTCATACCCATTTGAATTTGCGGGTAATTACCCAGACCCAAGCTCAAACCCATGAAAGCGGGGTTTTACCCTACCCATTATGGGTATTTTTTGCGGGTACCCATTGGGACTGGGTCCAATTGTCATCCCTACATGATCTCCTTAATTTTATGTACATAATGGTCATTTTACAAAATTTAATTTATTTGTTTTTTAAAAAATTAATTATGGAGAATGTTCATTACAAGTGTAAGCAATTTCCACGGATAACTATGAAACTAATTTATTTGTTTTTTAAAAAATTAGTTACGGATAATGTTCATATCTACTAACAATATATAAAAATCAATGTACAACAAAATTTCATAATCGTCCTTATTGAAACCCATGATCTCTTTAATGTCGATATTTTGAAAATAGGCACGAGTTTTCAAAATTTTATCATATCGACTATCACATATCGGTACAACAAAAATTTCTTCTGCATATATAAGCATATAAAATCCTGAACGAGTGCGGTTTAAATATTTAACGGTGTTTTAAATATAACATAAAAATATATTTAATAGACACACTACATTAATGTTGATTTTTTGAAAATAGTCATGAGTTTCCAAAATTTTATCATATTGACTTTCTCATATATCTAAATAAAAATTTATTTCTGCAGATATAAACATTTAAAATCTGCAACGGGAGCGGTGCAAACAATGAAAAGTATTTTGCATATAAAATAAAATTTATTTAATAGACACACTACATTAATGTTGATATTTTGAAAATAGTCATGAGTTTTCAAATTTTTATCATATCGACTTTCTCATATATGTATATAAAAATTTGTTTCTGCAGATATAAACATTTAAAATTTGCAACGAGAGTGGTGCAAACATTGAACAGTGTTCTGCATATAAAATAAAATTTAATCAATAGAAACAATGCATTAATGTTGATATTTTGAAAATAGTACTCACGAGTTTTCAAAATTTAATCATATCGACTATCACATATCGATACCTACAAATTTTCTTCTGCATATATAAGCATATAAATTCCTCAACGAGTGCGATTTAAATATTTAACGATGTTTTAAATATAAAATAAAAATTTATTTAATAAACACACTACATTAATGTTGATATTTTGAAAATAGTCATGTGTTTCCAAAATTTTATCACATTGACTTTCTCATATATCTATATAAAAATTTGTTTCTGCAGATATAAACATTTAAAATCTGCAACGGGAGCGGTGCAAACATTGAACAGTGTTTTGCATATAAAATAAAATTTATTTAATAGACACACTATATTAATGTTGATATTTTGAAAATAGTCATTAGTTTTCAAAATTTTATCATATCGACTTTCTCATATATGTATATAAAAATTTGTTTCTGCAGATATAAACATTTAAAATCTGCAACGAGAGTGGCGCAAACAATGAACAGTGTTTTGCATAGAAAATAAAATTTAATCAATAGAAACACTGCATTAATGTTGATATTTTGAAAATAGTCACGAGTTTTCAAAATTTTATCATATCGACTATCACATTCGATACATACAAGTTTTCTTCTGCATATATAAGCATATAAATTCCTCAACGAGTGCGATTTAAATATTTAACAGTGTTTCAAATATAAAATAAAAATTTATTTAATAGACACACTACATTAATGTTGATATTTTGAAAATAGTCATGTGTTTCCAAAATTTTATCATATCGACTTTCTCATAAATGTATATATAAATTTGTTTATTTAGATATAAGTACATAAAATCTGCAACGGGTGCGGTGCAAACATTGAACAATGTTTTGCATATAAAATAGAAAGTTATTTAATAGAAACACTACATTCATTTTGATTTTGAAAATAGTAATCAGTTTTAAAATTTTATCGTATCGACTTTCTCATATATGCATATAAAAATTTATTTATGCAGATATAAGTACATAAAATCTGCAAAGGGTGCGGTGCAAATATTGAACAGTCTTTTACATATAAAGTAAAAAGCTATTTAATAGAAACACTACATTAATTTTGATTTTGAAAATAGTCACGAGTTTTCAAAATTTTATGTACATAAAAATTTGTTTTCGCATATACAAGCAAATAAAATTCATAATTGGTGTGATTCAACTATTTAACAAATTTTTGTTTATATAAGAGAAAAAAATTAATAGAAACATTACATTATTACTCATAATTTTCATTTAATATCTATAAACATTCTACAATATTAACAATATATTTATTTTTAATATAATTATCACAACGGGTCTTTTACTAGTTTAATAATAAAATAATAATAATTAACACATCTTTTAAAAAAAATATTAACGGATCTAACTAACCGGACCTTCGATTGTATTTGTTTAAATTAATACCATAATAAATTTTGAATGCATTAATTGTTTTTGTTTTGGTCCAAATTAAATAATGTATTTTTTTTGTGGGGTGGTACAAAGAATGTATTGTTTGTTTTTGTCTTGATACAAAGAATTTTTTCGCGTGTTTCCTTTTATATATATAAAGACATGATCAATTGACACTACCCTGTCAAATTTAATATATGACATTTCGGATAATTCTTTCCTGGATAACTGTATTACATAATTGACTGTTGAATTGAATGATATTATAACAAAAACCATGTACATAAAATTTGACGTTAATTAGAAATAATTTGATATTTCAATGAGATATATCAAAACTAAATAAATCCCAGTCACGAGATTATTGTCCCCGCCACAAAAGGTCATGAATACACTTATGGGCCTTCTAAAGCAGATCCATGCAGTAGTCCAACAATCTAGAGTTAACAAAACGTTTTGGTACCCCATTGCTTAACGTTTGTGCTCTGGATGATAAGGTGCAAACGGGAGCAGAGTCGCATATGCAGGAGACCGAAATTAGCATAGAGCACGCACCACTTATGGTTGTTTATATGGGTGCGAAGAAGGAATGGTTGCTTACAGGCTGTGTTCATTATCTCATCTCCAGTAACAGGATCACTAGCTAGTGAGACCTAGAGTTTTTTCTAGGGATTTTGCACCCAAGACTAATAGAAGGAGGAAGTGTGGGGTAGCCTTAAGCACGGATGGACTATCATTCCAAGACAAAGAGGACAAGTCAAGGAAAGGAGTAGAGTCATGAGCCAGTTTACCTCAAAAGAGCTTTTATGAGTTTGATGGTTCCTCAGGCCTCTTCACATGAATATTTTCAAAGTACGCCTATTGATTTCTCTGTTGGTTTTTGTCTAGAGGAAGGGGTCTCTAGCCCCACTCATTTATGGATAGAGGTGTTTTAGGGTATAGATTTGACCATTCGGTTGGAGGGTAGCCATACCTTTGCTGCTCAACCTCATCTTTCTTTCTTTAACTTCTTTACCCAGTGGTTCTAGTGGATCTAATAGTCGTGTTGTCGCCAGTAAAGGTCTTGCGTAAAGGAAAAGGTCTAGGTTATAGTATTGGTAGAGATGACGAGTTGAAGGTTAACAGGTTAGAAATTTTTGAAGTGAAAGATAATGAAGGGAAGAGGCGCTTGGAGTCAGTTGAGGTGATTACATGATTTTAGGCTCTTATAGAATTAGAGGTATGGGGATATGATTAAAATGTGGAGGGTGAGTGATTTTGTTGTTTATAACCATCTTGATTTTGTGACTATTCAGGAAGCTAAGTTAGAAGAAGTGTTTGAGGATTTGTGTTACTATCTGTGGGGTAATTAAAGTTCTGATTGGATTTTTTTCCCCTTCAGTGGAGAATAGTGGTGGGATCCTTATAGTTTGGTGTAAATTCAAGGGATATCCTTTTTTTTTCTTTTGCTAGACTGGGTTGTCATATAGTGTGCCTTGATTGGATGGTTTTGTGAACTAGGTGTTGTATGTTTAATGTTTACTCTGGGTGTTATGTAGGATAGAAAAAGGCAATATGAAGGGATCTTCTGACACCCGATAATTTGGTTGGCGGAGATTTGTGGTGTGTCCTTGAAGATTTTAATGTAGTGTTGGCTCTGGTAATTTTGTGGGCCAGATGGCCATGTTGCACCTTCCTATTTTTGGCAGGCATTTTACTTGGTTCAGGCCTTTTGGGAATGCTATTATTCGGCTAGATCGAATCTTTGTGTTTGAAGGGGGGTGGGAGTTATGGGGTGTTGCTTCCAAATGGAATACGGATAGGGATGTCTTTGATCATTGCATGTTGGTGATAAGTGCCAAAAACTAGTTATAAAGCATATTTATTTTAGGCACTTTTCTTACTTGTTTTACAAGTTATCTTGGTAAAAGCTCTGAAAGAAAAGATAAATATCATTTCATGCTTTTTAGACCTAATCCCAACCATTTTTGTAGGTACATGCTATTTCCTTGGACTTAAAAATCAGAGTTTGAAGATCAGACTCTGAAGAACAGAGTCTGAAGATCAGCGTCTGAAGTTCAGCGTCTGAAGGCCAGAGTCTGAAGGTCAGCGTCTGTAGGTCAGAGTCTGAAGGTCAGCGTCTGAGCTTCAGAGTCTGAACAATTTCGCAGAGCAAAGTATCGTCGCAGAGCGAAGTCAGGCAGTAGGTTCTGAAGCTCCAGACTCAAAAGTTCAGAAGCTGAGATGGCAGAAACCTTCGCAGAGCAAAGTATTACTTCGCAGAGCGAAGTAGGGCGGTTTGAACTGTTCAAGGCTGAGGTGGCAGAAACCCAGTGGTGAAGAAAGGACTTCACAAAGCGAAGTATGACTTCGCAGAGCAAAGTCCTTAATATCAGAACACTTATAAATAGGTTCAAAAGCTGAATGTTAAGTTGTAATATTTATTAAGTTATATTTTTAGATCGAAAATAGGGATAGAAGTTCTGTTCTTCATAGAGCAAGAGTGATTGAAGTGTGGATTAATTAAGACTTTGGAAAATCAAGACTTAGCTTTGGATCTTCATCTTTCTTTACACTTTTGTATAGTTTTCATGACAGTGATTAATTAACTCCCCTTTGTTGGGATTGGAGGTACTTTATCTAGCTTAGATGTAATCTTTTGATTATGCAAATATATGATTCTAGCACCTTATGTGATATTGATTTTATTCTTGCTATTCATTCTTATGCTTGATTTAAATGTTATTGAAAAATACTTTTGAATCTGTGGTTAGAATAATCTTCTATCAGAATAAGAAATTCTAGACATGGAATTTGGTTTTGATAATCACACAAAGTATAGGAACTTAATGCTTTCGGATCGTTTAATAGATTGGGAAATCATCGATTAAACGATATGATCGATCTCACGATGTCATTTAGACATGAATGATGTTGTCGAATGATACGTGATAATTTCGCTATAAAAAGCTAGAATCCATATGCATGATATTAGAATATATTCGATGCTAGATTGACGAACTCTAATTCCAACGCTTTTACGCCCTATTACTCGTCATTTTATTATCGCTTTAAAGTCCAATAGTTTATATGAAACAATTTATAAACCCTAACTTAAAATGATAACAATTGTTTAATGGCTTACGGTATCGCACTAGTCCCTGTGGAGACGATATATAAAAATACTTACTTTTGACTCAACATCTGTTGGTCCTCTAGCTGGATCATATGCCTTTTGGGAATGCTATTACTTAGCTAGATCTAAATCATGAGGGGTCGATGGCTCACATTCTGAAGAAAAAACACAAGGGTCTAAACGTTATTCATAAGAATTTATTGCAAATCATCGTTTGGGAACAACTTGGGAACCTTATTGCTTCTATCTTGCATCTTCAAGCAATATATTTGTAATTTTAGGGGGAGAATGGTTTGATAAATTCCGTTCTGATTGTCATCCCTATTTTCAGTGGGGGGGATCCAAAGGGGTATTTCCCGTGGGGACGATCGAAAAAGGGTGTTGATGGTCATATTTAGGAAAGTGTACCAAATTGTTTACCATGTAATAAAGTGACAAGTAGAGTATCGTATCCACAGGGATTGCTGTTCCAACTAGGCAATTTGCGTTACTTATTTGGGAACAATAAACAATAAAATAAAAGATAAAAATGGGTAAAGGGGTTTTGCAATTTAGTCTGTTTGCAGCAGAGCAAGAGTTTAGGAGTTAACATAGTTTTTTATTGCAGAATGTTAGCGGTGGTTAGGATTCTTTGAATCCCCTCTATTTATTTATTGGCATTAGTTAATGGTCAAACATTATTAAGTTTTTAGCGTCTTCTATATAAGTGATGAGTTCAAGGGGTTTTACTACCTACCAGCTGTCAAGTTGCACGTAATATTAACACGAGTTTGTACGTGTGGGGTCTTACTCTCTCAGAGGTTTGGGTTCATCGCCCTCCACCTGTCAGTTGCAACCTTCCACCAGAGTTTCTACGCATTTCAGTGTTTAGGGTCGTCAATCTTATAGGGAGATACACTTATGTGCGTAAAGGTACATGTATGTTCTTACTATCTCAGAGGTATTTGAATCAACAATGGATATTATGGTTCATAAATTCTCAGTGTCCTAAAGGTACCCTCGTCTACTGAATCTTAGACAGACATCAACATATTCTCCCTCTCGGTAGTTCTACAAATGGGCAGCCCTATCTCAACAACCTTACCAAGGATGAAAGAAGAATAAAGCTACTATGTTGATTTAAGTCATTAAGTCATTGTGTTTACTTAATTATTGTTAATCGTTATTTTAGTTACTTCATTGTTCAGGTAGGTTTTCACCAATATTAGGTATGTCACCTTCCTAAGTACCGTTATCTCAGGGTGGTTTGCTTCAAAGGAGAAAAATCTTACGCAAAAGTAAAATTAAATAGGATTCGATAAATAACTGAATAAAGAACTTAAATTAAATAATTTAACAAACAAAATAGAGGTCCATCTTAGAACTCTAGCCTAAAAAGGTTTAGTTACTCGTGGTAACTAAAGACAAATTACAAAAGAAATAAAACATACCCTAGAGACTTAGAGTGAGGAGAGAGACTCCTCCCTTGATGCTCCTAGTGCTTGCCTTCCTCTTAAACCGCTTCATTATGAATGAGAAATTGTGAATGAGAGGAGTTGTGTTTATAGGCAAGTTTCCAACTGGGTTTGGGTTGAAAAACTAGGCTTAAACCGCTTAAAAGTGGAAAAAGCAGTTCTTACCCGCTCCTAAAATGCTCATGGCGCATGGCTGGGACGCATAGGCCAAGAAGTTGTGCTAGAGGTGCCTGAGCTATGCTCAAGGCGCATGGCACATTCTTAAGGTGTGTGCCCTTATGCTAAAGGCGCATGAGTGTGCAGTTTTGCATGTATTCACATGTTTCTTCGTCTTTTGGGGTGTTTGCTTCCATATAAGATGTCTTGGGACTTGGGAACGTAATCCTCCCTTTGTAATGTCTTCAGAGGCCTCTTAAATCTTCTTTCATTGTCTTCTCAATGTCTTCTTAGGTCTTCAAATGTTTTCCTTTTGTCGATTTGCATGCTTTCTTCTTGAATTACATCAAAACATCCTAAAATTGTTATGTTTCGTAAAAACTAGAATTACATGAGTCAATATAGAAAACATTACAAATGTCCCAAAAATCATAAGCAATTGTTCTAATACTCCTCTATTCTGGATGAAAATTAACTGAAAAAACATGGTAAGAATAACGTAAGATGATCTGTTATCACAACCCCAAACTTAAACTATTGATTGTCCTTGAGTAACGAAAGAAACAAATTTTATTCTTTGCATTTTTTTAGGAAAAATATACCTTTCTGAAGAGGTTGCTCATATCGTGATCTCGAGTCATTTACAGACTTGACTCACTTACCACTTTCCATCCAAGCAGGACATGGCTTAGAGAAGATAGCTCATACTCTCAACCATACACTATTCCAGGATACACATATGTATCTCCTAATGTCAGTAGGGCTGGTCATGGCATTTGCCACTCCAATCGTCACATGAATGTACATTGTTGTAAATTTGAGACAATTCTAAACAGTCAGTCAAGATCATACTATATACACACTTTGAGGTCTTTCGGGGTTATAACATGTCTTAGGTTAACGTGGGATATATTTGGGAAAGTAGGCTAACAAAACAACTTGGAGTTAGATTATCAACATAAGGTATCCTACTAAACAGTGATGTACTACCAATATTTCTTCCTTCCTTAAATCAAACAAGATGGGTACTAAGTAGAACTATTTATCTTTACTATTTCAAGTACTTTTTTTTTAAGAGACCAAAATTTTTGATGATTTTGGCTCTCGATTTTTTTCTTTTTCTATTTTTTTTTTGTGTAGTCACATTGTAATCTACATTTTTTTCAATTTTTTTTGTTTGATAAATAAGTTTTATTATTACCCCACCCCAAACTTAAAATGTTACTAATTCCAAAGAGGAATCCCAAACTTAGTTTCAAATCTGACCAAGTTATTAAAAATATTCTATCTAACTCCAAGAAAAATCAAATAGATGACGTTAAGTTTCAGAACTTGTGAAATGATTCATCACTTAGTAAAAACAAAGTAAATTATTGTTGGAGGGTCAAAGTGGTTTCATAAAGGATAATAAGAATATAAAGGGTGGCTTGAAAGGTTCAAGGTACCAAAACAAATTTGTCTCGTTTGTAATATAACATGATCGATCATCCATAATGAACGGATATAGAATTCATATGGAACACTCAATATAGAAAGGATTATAGTAGAAGAGTAGATTGAATATTTGGCTCAAATTCTCACCAGTTATGCTATACAAAAAAGACATGGTGGTTGTGACGAGTACCTTCTGTAGCAAATCCCAAAAGATATCGTGCTCTTGAACTTTGGGGGTAAGCTAGCCTTTGCTGTAAATATTCTGAAATAACTTTCTGAGACTAAAACAATTTGAGCATAAATGGAAAGGTTATATATGTAATGCAAAAAATAAATTAAAAATAATAATGAGGATTAGCAACAATAAAAGAAAGAAATTGTTTCAGACAAGAAATCTTAGCTTAGCTTAATGGAAAGCGAAATTGTAGAAAATAACATGATGGGTTGCCTCCCATTTAGCGCTTGTTTTCGGTCATTATCTTGACGCAATGGGTTACCTCCCATTCAGCACGTGTTTTATGTTTTGAGCCTGAGATATGTCTACGTTGTGCTCGGGAGTCCCTGTCCTTCTGGCTACTTGTCTTCATACCACTCAACCTGATCATAGTCTTCAACTGTCAGGTTTTCCATTGCTTCTTCTTCGGCGATCTTTCTTTTTGCATATGTGTCTACCGCTCCTTTGAAGAAAAGCCACTATAGTGATTGACTAACCTGTTCATAGTAGTCTCCCATCTCGGGATAATTAACCTTGAAGCATATGTATTCGTCTTGGGTTCGAACAATAGTTTCCCCTTGTTCTCCATCCAAGATCAGATTAGTAGCAGCAAAAAAATGTTCTTCCCAAAATCAGAGGGTACTCCATTTTTTTACTTGTCTTTGCTACCACAATGTTCAGAAGGAAGTCGAATCCTCCTATGTTGATGGGTAACTCATAAATTATTCATGCCACTTTTCCTTCTTGGCCATTAGCATATCCTATCTTTCTGCCAAACGAGTACATCTTGAGGTTCCCTAACCTTTTTGCAGCTTTTAAACTCATAAGGTTTGCATCTGCACCTGAATCACATAAGGCTTCTCATATGTATTGTCCATCCAGCACCACCAGAAGAGTAAAGCATCCTAGACCATTTGTCCATAATATCGTTGGTACTTTGAATACGGTTCGGAAATCTTTGGTTATAGCTACCAAGTCTTCTTCATATGAGGTAGATGTTTTCTTCAGAAGTTCTTGGAGAAATTTGATACAACCCAGACTTTTCTTTGCCATTTCCTTGAACGGCATCTTGACTCTGTATTTCTCGAGGATGTTGTGAAGCTCCTAAAATTCTCCTCCTGCTTCTTCTCCTGACAGCTCCAGAACCTAGAAAGGCATTGTTGTACCCTCGAAAATCACTTCTAAATTGTCCAAAAATCCCCTTTTTCAAACTCATAATTTACCAAACTGATATAAAACCTTACCCAGGGTTATTCTAACAATCAAACATTATTCCTCTCTAACCTATCCAATTACACACTCCTTTCATGTTTTAAATTTTCAATTCAAAATCCCTAAACTACTTTTCCTTCATTCTAATCTTTCAATAACATCATTACATTCACTCGTCATCATTTTCCCCTCTCAGTTTACAATACAACAACACCATCAACTTAAAAAGTAAACAACCCTCGTCATAGGATAAGATACCCTAAAGTGAAGAGATTCTACCCCTTACCTCAAATCCTTCGAAAATTTTGGTTTTGGCTTGACCTTGTTGCACTAGGATTTCTCTTCCTCTGCTCTTCTCTTCTTTCTTTTCCTCGTTCAGCAAAACTGACTATTCTAACTCCTAAGGTTCTATTTATATTCAGGCCAGTCACTCGTTATAATTTGTTTCTCCGCTATTCACTATTCTTTTACTTCTCCCCTCCCCCACTTATTTTAAACTTATGTTTTACACCTCCTACTCTCTATTATTTTATTTAAACTTCTCGTAACATTTTCCATTCATCGTCATAATCCTATCTTTTTCCTCGACATCAAATAACACTCAAGCAAAATTAATCACCATCATAATAATAATAATAATAATAATAATAATAATAATAATAATAATAATAATCAAAACTTCACCTAATAAACTCAATTGAATTAATTAGAATAGAAAATAGGGGTGTTACACTTACCTATAGCGTGGTATAGTTTATGTGACTCAACACTATGGCCATTTATTAACCTCTTAAGCTAACTGAGATTCACAGAGCTACAGCTTCATATAGCATCAAGGCTCTTCTACGTTCAAGATAATCAATTCAACCCGTCTCTCTTGATCCTTTCACTGGTGTGGTGCTTAAGGACAAAATCATATCTAACAAACATTTTCCACTCCCATACCCTATCGGGATCAGGGAGCTATAGCGCTAGAAATAAAAGTGATCAGAATTTATTTTGAAAGATTTTGAGTTAAAACAGTTTGTTAGAGTAAAGCATGGCGCTGCAGCTTTATATATCGCAAGTAAATAAATAAATCATAACCTCACCATGTCTAAACCACTTGAAGGGGTTTAGCTCATGGTGAGCTGAACCATGGAAATGGAAATAAAGATGGACATAAATGAAAACATAGAAAACTAAATTGATAGATTAAATAGAGTTGTCACAAAATTACAATCCTAGAAGGAATAAGGTGAGCCAAAGCATCACCAAGTAATCTACTCTAAAAACTCTAGAATCTAGCTACCATGCTCATCTATGGAAGAGATGAGGTGGAATGAGATCTCTAAAGCTGCTAACCCTAGTCGTAACCTGGCCTCTCCAATTCTAAGGTGAATTTTCGGACCCTTGGCACTAACACATTAGTGTCCTTTTATAGTACAAGGTCACTCACTGCAAGTTGTACCCTTTGGTCATTTTACATGGGTTGTCCTTATCCATCCGTCCTTATCCAATCCTACCTACCCATTGGGGACAGCTCATATTCTTCCTCATTAAGCAATCGATAGATTGGACCCACGTACTCGTACTATGTACGACCCGGCTAGAGTCCCAGGACGTTGTAGCTTTCCACATCTTCAGCGATACATATTCAATCCACGCTGCAGCTTCCCACATCTTTAGAGCCATTTCTTAACCTACATCATAAACAAGCATTACTAGTTCCAAAGTACTAAAAACACTTAAAACTATAAAATCCTAAAATAGGCACTGATTAGATGTTTAAGGCATTGCAATCACTCAATTACTTGTCCATTATGAGGGCTAAGTGCAACATGATAACCAACTTATTTGCAGGTTATCATTGTATATATCTTCCAGTTATATATATATATATATATATATATATATATATATATATATATTGATATTTCCGGTGAGGAACTGATGGATGCAATGGTGGCGGAAGGTGCTCCAGTACGGTGGCGATGAATCTTCGCGGTGGAACGAAAGGTGCATGCAGGGACGTTAGCACTCCGATGATCAAGTCAGTATTAGAACTGAGAAAGAGTGCGTGAAAAGAGCGGTAAAGTGAATCGTACCTTGGGTGTGAAGCTAACTCACCCTTATATAGGTGTGGGTGAGAATAACTGCCTCCGGGATATGCGGCGTGTGATTAGGAGGCGGTTAGAAGACACGTGTGCGGTATCTGATGCACGGGGGCGTGATGTGGCGCGGTGACGTGCATCAACGTTGGCGTGTACCCTCAAGCGACGCGCCTTGGAGTGGTGGACATTTAGTCCACGTGTCACTGTTGGATTGGCCTTTTGGCCGTTTGAGAAGATATATATATATTGTCATTCAAAAAAAATTGATGTATCTTATTAACATATTAAATGATTTTCGATTAATGTCGAATTTTATAGATATCATCTATGTTACGATATATTTCAATCGAACGATCGATTTTGTATATAATAATTATTTTTTAATAAGAATTAACGATTATCTTTTAAAGAGTTGTTTTACTATGTCCTGTAAACTGCAATTACAGAACCTCGCACAGAATTTTTAAAAATTAAAAGTTAGGTGACAACTTGTGTACCCATCAATAAAAGGTGGGTAACACAACCCATGTTGAGTTGGCACCAATCAAAGTTATTTGTTTGTTTTCTATTATTTTTAATGTTATATAAATACATTGTTTTGATTGGTCCAACTCAACATGGGTAGTATTACCCACCTTTTATTGGTGGGTAAACAAGAATTTCCCTAAAAGTTAAGTATCCTCCGACAAAAAAAAATTTTGAATTAAACAGAATCCTTTTGTACAAAATACAAGAAAAAAAAATAGCAAGCAAGTCAATTTTAAAAAAATTCATTGTAACATACGCTATAACAGCTCAAAGCTTTTCTCGGATACTTACATAACGAGACCAAAACTTGAATCTTTGGGCTGCTATGAAGAATTACTACCTGAAATACCAAAACAATTTGTACTAAAGTCTTTAGTTCACTTTAAATTCATAAGAAATAAGAAATAACTTCAATAAAATCAATAAAAAGTTTATCTTTAAATCCCATTACAAAACCCAGGGAAAACTTTTCATACAACAATATAAAATGAACACCTAAATTTAGACTCGATTGTGATCCGGCTCCAAAAAGCACTTTGGATAATGAAAGTTAATACCTAAAAAAGATACCACTAAACAAAATCTTTTGTTTGTTTTTTAAAGAAGATAAGAAAACTAACCTAGCCAGATCTATTCTAAATAAATCTATCCTAAAAAAAACAAATAACTAAATCTAACCTAAAAGAACATAAATTCGAAAAATAAAAATAAACCTAACCTAAAAATAAAAGAATTAAAAACAAATAAAATACAAAATAAGTAAAGCAAATTGTCTTGTTGAAAATATCAACAATCCCGACAATGGCGTCAAAAACTTGATAACTAAATTTGACAAGTACACCAAATTATTTCCAAGTAATAAAAAAAAGTAAATAAAATCGTTTCCACAAGGATTATCGTCTCGATGAGGCAATTAGCTAAACATATTAAAATAGTAAATTGGGGGGAGTTTGCAAGATTTATTTGATTGAACAAAGCAGTTTGTTTGAATTGAAGAAATATAAAGAGGGGTTGATTCATATTATTAGCGGCAATTAGGATTCTTCAAATCCCCTCTACATCTTTGTCGGATTAATGTAAATATGATTATCAATTGTGAACTACATATCTTATTTAAGTTGTTAAGTTCGTAGGATATTATCCCACAGATGTCATGTTTCTCCTCATCACCCTAAAGGTCATACTTGCAATATGGTAAAGGGTCGTCAATCCTCTAGGGTTTTGGACATGTTGGTATCGTTGTTTAACGTGTGGACATACACTCTCATAGGTAATTGAAATGAGACAGATTTTGAAATTCATAAATTGTCATCTAAAGAAACCACGCCTTAACACGAATCATAGAAACCTAGAAACATACCCTAACGTTATCTACTTAATAAAAGACATTATTAAAATAAAATTCATATGCAATGATTTCGAATTAAGAAAGACTTCAATCTTAACCGATTCTAAGTTCAATCACATGAGCTAGGTATGTTGCACTCCATCGGCTATGAGCTTCAAACATAAAGATTAAATAGAACTCAGATCATAACTGAATAGAAGATTTGCATTATTAAAATCCAATAAATGAATAGAGATTCATCTTAGTACCATAATCAAAAGTTGTTTAGTTACTCATGGTAACAAAAGACATAATCATAAAGAAATAAAACATACTCTAAGAACAAAAGTTGAAGAGATCTAAGACTCCTCCTTGATGCTCGTAACACTTTCCTTCCTCTCAAAACCGCCAAGTTTTGAATGAATATTTGCGAGTAGAATGAGTTGTATTTATATGCATATTTTCTGTTGGGTTTGGGTTGAAATTTTGGGCTATTTCCCCAAACTCGTACAGTTTTTCATGAACAACGCACGCGTGGCGCGTGGAGATGTGCACGAGGCGCATGGTTGTATGACGAAGAGCAGTTGTGCCTTGGGCGCGTGAGCCATGCGCGGGGCGTGTGGCTTCAGCCTCCGGTGATGATTTTCCCTTTTTCTTCATTCTTTGAGTGTTTTCTTCCTCCGACTTGTTCTTGGGGCTTGGGACAGAATGTCCACAACTTGTATGTCTTCAAAGATTTTTTGAACCTTGATAATCTTTATTCCATATCTTCCAAAACTTCCATGAGGTGTCTTGTTGGCTGAATTACATGATTCATCAAGAAAAGACTCAAAACACCTATGAAATTGTATGGTTTCTGAAAGAAACAAAATTACATGACTCGATTGAAAATAATATGAATGTCCCTTTATAAACCATGATTAACATCTCTAAAATTCATCTATAATGACTCAAATGTCTGATAAAATGACCGAAGAACATACTAAAAATTGACTTAAGATGATCTGCCATATTCATTGATCAGACAAGCTATGCACCATGAGATCAATATTTATGTCACAAAAGCCGCACAGATTAGGAAGATTGTGACTTCTGAAATTGAGTGCAAATCTCTTAAGATTGAGAGGTCTCAAAAAGTCACCGAAAAAGTGTGCATAAGATATCATCGATTCAGAGATAAAACGAATACATGCATGGTACATGTTTTAAACATAAATTTTGAAGTACCAACCTCGTGTCAAGGTTGCTAATACCTATGGCATTCAAATAAAGAATTTTCATTGAGAATGATGAGTTGTATATCCACCCTAGAACGAGTGTGCAAATCAGGTTTAGGAGGATATTACTTTTTCTCTCCTCTACCCTTTCTTGATGTCACAATAGTATAATTTGATGTCACAGTAGTATAAGGTCTTCCTTCATCATGTGTATTTTCAGCTTCATCTACCAATGATGAAAAATTATTCTCTAAGTGTTGATCTTTTCATGACAAACGAGAGGAGTATCTCTTTGATTTGCCACATTCCTAGAGATTGGTGATTTATCTAATTATCATGCATCCTTTTGATGTTGCTCATGTTCGACATATTCATTGTTGCCATTGTCTGCATTTACTTCCTCATTTTATATAGGCTTCTCAAAAGTGTCTTTGACCACTTCTTCGTTTTCTCGATCATATTTTGTGTGCAAGGATTCATAATCAAGGCTTCTTTGTCATTGACTTTATGGTTGTCTTGGTTTTGTTGACCCTTTTTATTTTTTTTAGGAACGAATTATGGATTAGGTTTTTTGTGAACAACCTTCTCCACAATCTTCTCATCCTTCGATTTTCCATTTAAGGTTCGTTTGGATTGAGTTTATGTAAAACAGCTTATGCAAATAAATACGTTTTTATTTGTTATTCATAAATTTTTTTTAAGGTAATTTATGAAAAAACAACTTATGAAGATAAAATTTTCGTTAGTAAGAACTTATGAATCAATATAAAAGCTTATATATTCGCATAAACTATTTTTCATAAGCTCAAAATAAGCTCAATCCAAACGGAGCCTTAATTTTCTACACTTATCAACAAGAATAGGGTAGTGCAACTCTTCAACAAGATTAATATATACTAGTATGAGAGCAAAGTGTCACCATTCTTTACTTAATAATGATATGTGGTGTCACAAAAACCTTTAATCCACTGATATTTGTTCTCTGTGTACAAATGAAACATAAACTATTATCCATGATTTGTGAGATTGCCAACGTGTTTATTCTATCTAGTACAATCTTGGTGGTGTTCTTGATTATAGATTCTATCAGGACACTTCTTAGCAAAATCGGTTTTTGGCAGTTTGAAGGAATGTTTCTCTTCATCTTGCGAGTGGCTTGTTCTATTTGTTGTAGCTAGCGATGGTTTATGGTGTAGAAGGAACGATTGTATCTTCAATCATACTCCTTTATTTCAACAACAAAATAATATCTAATTACAAATTCGTATTCAAAATAGAATTATCAAAGGAAAGTCATTTTCCTTCTACCCAACAAATTAGATGTTATAGAAAAAATGATTACTTCTTTTTGGTGGGGAAATGGTGGGTCCATGAGACGAGGTATACACTGGTTATCGTGGGAAAATCGGTGCCTATAGGCTTTGTGTTAATGAAATAGTTGATGATTCCCATTTGCATATATGGGGGCGTTGGAATTTAATTTGGAAGCTTAAAGTTCCTCCCAAAATAAAGAATCTTGTGTGGTGAGTGTGTTGTGGCTGTTTTCCAACACGAACACGTTTAAGTAGTAGAGGGATCCATTGTCCAATGGATTGTGTTTTATGTGAAAGTAATTATGACGATAGATCCACTGTCCAACAGATTGTGTTTTATGTGAAAGTAATTATGGCGATTGTGTCATTTTCACATTGAAGTAGTATCATATGAATAAGGTTTTACCTAAAACCATTTTTGAAATAGAAAAATTTCATTGATCAAAACACTAGAATTGATATTACATGATACACTACTTATTTTGTGACTAGATGTATTTCTCAACAAAATTATACAAATCTAAAAATTTTGCTTGCCCTCGTAAGTCTGACCAAATTGCCAATTGGAAGGAGCAACAAAAGGAAAACCCAAAGTCTTTCCGTCACTTGTAGTAACAAGAAATGACAAGCTTTGTCCTACCATATTCACTCCAGTGTCCCAATTTTGTCCCCAATTGCGTGACATGGAAATCCAACCAGTCTTAGACCCTCTAATACTCACACCAGAAACATCACCTGCATTGGCAACATTGTACACCAAAACTAGAAAGAAATAAGGGTTTCCTTTGAGCTCAAATCTAACACCTCCACTTTTAATGCATGGAACACGTCGGTATTTAACGGGGACAACACCTGCTTTGTAATAGGCTATAGATGTGAACATTTTATAGCTTAAATCAAAATGTTTTTGCGGAGGATTACACCAAATATCAGTGGACTTAGAATAATCTGGAGGACAAAAATTTGTTGCAGTCACTGTGATTGGGTGTGCACCCTTTATGCACCATTGAGGGTCATTGACACAAATTATCTGAAAACAAGCACCACAAGTAAGTCCATTATTGAATAGAGCTGTGCTTAGTGCTGTAGTTGCAAGACCATATCCTTGTTTGAAGAGATCACCATAACCACAAGCCCCCTCTGCATAAATACCATATATTATTTAAAAACAATAAAATAATAATTGAATATTAATTTTTTATATTTGTGTACAGACCTAGTGATTTCATCATGTCTTCTTCAAATATTATGAAATATATATGCCATTTGATCTTCATTTAACAACTGAAATAAATGTGCCATTTGATCTATCGTTAAAAAACAATTTTTAAATATTGTATAAAAAACAATGAAATGATTGAATATAAATTTTTTATATTGGTGTATCGGACCTAGGTTTCATAAACAAAAGTGACAATCATATGCATGCAAGCGATACATAATGATTTCATCATATCTATATCAAAATACATTATGAATTATATAAGTAATCTGATCTTCATTTAAAAACTACTGGATTTGTGATTGTATATTGTTATGCTAAGAGTCTAAATTAAGTGTGTATGATCTATCATCAAAAAATAACTTGTAAAGAAAAAGGGAAGATTAATTTTATAACTTACGCATGGTTTCACCACCAGCAGCGTCACCATAGAAGGTTGCATGAGCATCGTACCAATTTAAGTCAATGCTAGTTGACACGACATGTATGAGGAACATCATGAAAAAGACGATAGGAACAAAAGAGTGAGACATAGCCATGGTAGATGTAAAAAACAACACAGAGATGGAATTGTAGGTTTGAGTGATTGATGCATGAATGGTGGTATTTAAAACATGGTAATGTACCATTAAGGAAATCAGAAATAACAGAAAGATGTTTTAAGTCAAAATATTACGTTATGAAACGCAAATAATTTTTGTTTTAAGGAAGGAAAAAAAGACTAAGTCATCGTTTGGCTTGGCTTTTTTACAGTCCAAAAACTACTTTAAAACAAAGTTAAAATTAAGGGATTTAAGAAAGAAATTAAAGTTGTTTGATTACTTTATTATTTTTTTAGTTTTAAAGCTGAAGTTAAAGTTGTTTGGCAAAATATTGCACAAATATATAATAAATAAAAAATTGTTAAAATATTTTTTGAAGGAAAAAATGTTTAAAATATTCTTTTAGTAAGTACTTAATAGATATTGTGTTTGACATACCTTCTCTTTAAAATTTTAGAGAAGTAGAAAAAAAGTTGGGACAAACGGTACCTAATTCTAACCTAATGATTGGGTTTAAGTGGTTAATGAGCTTCATCAAAGATGAATTGTTCAAAATAACCTGAATTTGATTCCTGCATGAAATTATTCTTGGCTAGACTCAATTTCTATAAAAACTAGAGGGTTAACACCAAAATGAAAAATAATAAGACTCATTCTACGACTTAGAATTACAAGGAAATGAGGTAATTTGATCGGATTAAAAAAAACTGCCATATAACCAATATCTTTTCGTAAATCCTATAATAATTATCAAACAAAAAAATTAAAATAAATGGCAATTTTAAATATATGTTTTTTGGTCAAATAGTTCGGTGGTTAGAAATCCACCTTTAAGGTGAATAAGTGGGGTATTCATTGTCATACCCCAATTTTTGACCTAAAATTCTTTTATTACTCGTCTTTTTGGTTCGGAATTTTTCGTCGTTTCAGACGAAATTTCGGCAGAGAGGTATTTTAAAATACCTCATTTAGGGTTCCGATGGCGACTTTTTTCAGTTTTATTATTATTTTATTTTACTTTAGTTTTTTATCCTTTTTCTTTTTTAATTATTTAATTTTCGGATTTTTTCTATTTTTATTTTATTTTTCATTTATTCTGTTTTGTTTTTATTTTTATTCTTAATGGTTTTTTTTTTTTGTCTTTATTGCTAATCAAATATATCCAAAGTCCAAAGTCCAAAGTCAAAGGTCAAGGTCAAATGTTTGATTTAATGGCTTTGACATATATGATTTAATGACTTTGACATATGTGATTTAATGACTTTAATCTCATTTGATGGGGATTTAATCCTTGTCTCCTTATTGTCAAAAGTCTACCCCAATGTGTATATAAAGGCACACGCTCCAACAACCAAAAATCTACATGATACACTACTTATTTTGTGACAAGATGTATTTCTCAACAAAATTATACAAATCTAAAAATTTTGCTTGCCCTCGTAAGTCTGACCAAATTGCCAGTTGGAAGGAGCAACAAAAGGAAAACCCAAAGTCTTTCCGTCACTTGTAGTAACAAGAAATGACAAGCTTTGTCCTACCATATTCACTCCAGTGTCCCAATTTTGTCCCCAATTGTGTGACATCGAAATCCAACCAGTCTTAGACCCTCTGATACTAACATGAGAAATATCACCAGCATTGGCAACATTATACACCAAGACAAGCAAAAAATAAGGATTTCCATTGAGTTCAAACCTAACACCCCCACTTTTGACACATGGAACCCGTTTATACTTAACAGGGATGATACCAGCTTTGTAATAGGCAATAGAGGTGAACATTTTATAACTTAAGTCAAAGTGTTTTTGTGGGGGATTACACCAATTTTCAGTGGGCTTGTTGTAATTTGGAGGACAAAAATTTGTTGCGGTCACTGTGATTGGTCCTGCACCTTTTATGCACCATTGAGGGTCATTAACACAAATTATTTGAAAACATGCACCACAAGTAAATCCATTATTGAATAGAACAGTGCTTAATGCTGTGGTCGCAAGTCCATATCCTTGTTTGAAGAGATCACCATAACCACAAGCCCCCTCTGCATAATTAAATACCATACAATATTATATTATAATATTAACAATGAAATAATTAAAAATTATTTTTCTTAATTTTGTTTGAGACTCAAATTTTTCGGAAAAAATGAAAGTCATACATACGAGTGATCTCAACATTCGAATAAAGATCAGACAATTTATATACTAATTTTAAATTACCAATTAACTTTCAAATTTCTTTTAAAATACGAGTCATCTCATCTTATCTCATTCGCGTGTCATAAAAAATAACCTAGCAAGGAGAAGGGAAACTTACGCATGGTTGCAGCACCAGAGGCGTCACCATAAAAGGTTGCACGAGCATCGTACCAATTTAGGTCAATGCCACTTGACATGGCTTGTACGAGGAGCATCATGAAAAAGGTCAAAGAAACCAAAGAGTGAGATAAAGCCATGACTAAGCTAAAAGCACACAGAAGAGGTTAAAATTGTAGGTTTGACTTTGGAGTTTGGATGATCGATGCATCAATGGGGTGGTATTTAAAGATTAATCTAGATAAGATTGAAGTCAATATATGGTACGAAATGCAAGATTAATTTTCATGAGTAACGTCCTATAATAATTATTACATTTATTTTGTCAAAAAAAAAAATATTATTACATTTATGGAGAAAAAGAACATATCTCCATCTCAAATTATAATTTGTTTTTGTGGAAAAGTTTTTCATAGATTATAAATCATTTTATAATATTTTTAAAGTATTATTTCTTCATTTTAAAATAAGTGATCTAATTGACTGTTTCACACGTGACAATGCAAAATTTTGACATTTATAAAACTTGATATTATAAAAATATTCGTCAAGACATATCCAAGATCATAAATGCTACCACTTATATTTATAAAATAATCCCTCCGTTTCAAAATACATGTCCATTTTGGAGAATTTTTTTGTTTCAAAATACATGTCCATTTTGGAGAATTTTTTTGTTTCAAAATACATGTCCATTTGATAGTTTAAGGATACATTTTGTCTATAACCCATGCCTACCAATTAATTGAATTCTAGATTTTCTCCACAATAATTATTTTCTATTAATAAATGTTGACCCAATTTTAAGTGGATTTACTCATGCACTCTCCAAAGAAATGAGTACTGGACTCTCCCAAGAAATGACCAAGAGTGTTTAAATGATGGACTAATTTGTTTAATTAATTTTAGTATTGGTATTGGGAGTAATTATGAGATGGGGTAAATAAATGTAAAATGGAGGAAATCAAAGACAAGGGTATAATAGAAACTTTTGTGTCAAACAAGCTTGTCCTTGGTTACTGCAATTTCTCTAAAATGGACATGTATTTTGAAACGGAGGGAGTAGTAAACAAATATAGTGAAAGTAGGTTACGTGAATTATAAGATCCTGATTCCCGATACTACTATTTAAACGATAAATCATACAATTCAACAAATCGGGATATTACAAATCATCAATAAACTCATACGAATTTCTCATAATAAAAATTTCATCAACAATATTCACGGCACAGCGAAAAATAATCTTCTCAACAAATATCATCTCGGGTCTCATCATAAAAAAAAATCTCAAAGAAATACAACACCATCATGATCATAAAGATCCATCATCAATAAATCCATCAAGTCAAATAAAATCCTCAAAACTCCTAGATTAGAGCACCTAATCTAAACATCCTCAAAAGTAATATAAAAGGAGTAGGCATGACGCCGTCCTCAGCAAACATTCACCAAGCAATTACTCCTCAACCTGCAAGTCTACACCACAAGGATGCAGGCGACAACAAAGTCATTGGAGGGTAAGATGTACCTTCAACAAAAAGGAGTAATAAACACATGTAAGTTTCAGACAAAATATCAACAACATATAAGCATTCAACATAAATAGTATGGTTATCATCGCATGCATAATTCACTCATTCATTATTAACAACTCAAAAAGCATCACCATAAAAAACATGATTCATAAATTATAGCATATTTGTTAAGTGTTAGAAAGTGAGTAAATTCATGTCATATTATAAGGCACTTTAGTTACTTGTTTTGCAAGTTATCATAGGATAAGCTTAGAATTATTGATCAAATGCCAAAATATTGATCCTATGTCTTCCCCATCCATTTGTGCAGGAAATAACAAGCTAGGACATGAAATTGAGCAAAGAAACATGAAGAATTTTCAAGGTGTCATCGCTACAGCGGAGGAACTGGTCGCTATAGCGCGCCTAGGCAGGGAGGAATTAAGTTTCCATCGCTACAGCGATGGATCTGGTTGCTATAGCGACCAAAGGCGGTTTGAACCTCGTTTGCTGACGTGGAGCAAACCCAAAGGCCAGGAAAGCTTCGATCGCTACAGCGACCAACTCGTCGATGTAGCGAGCCTTGAAAAAACTAGTTTATATATATATAACCTTTCAGCTCATTTTTAGGTATTGGATTATTATTGTAATTTTTAGGTTAAACTTTCAGAAAGAGAATAGGGCTAAAAAGAGGTATTCTTCATAGAGCAAAAGTGATCCAAGTGTAGATTAACTAAGAATCTTTGAGAAATCAAGTCTTAGCTTTTGATCTTCATCTTTCTTTCCACTTTTGTATTGTTGTCATGACAATGAACAGCTAACTTTCCTTTGTTGGGATTGGAGGTACTTAATATAGCTTAGATGTAATCTTTTGATCTTGCAAATATATGATTCTAGCAACTTATGTGATATTGAGTTTATTCTTGCTTTTCATTCTTATGCTTGATTTAAATGCTATTGACAAATACTTTTGAATCTAGGTTTAGAATAATCTTCTATCAAAATAAGAAATTCTAGGCATGGAATTGGGTTTTGATAATCACACAAAGTATTGGAACGTAATGCTTTTGGATCGTTTGATAGATTGGGAAATCGTCGATTAAACGATACGATCGATCTCACGACGTCATTTGGACACGAATGATGTTGTCGAGTGATACGTGATAATTTCTCTAAAAAGCTAGAATTCATATGCATGATCATTAGAATATTTTCATTGCTAGATTGAGAAACTCCAATCTCAACGCTTTTTACGCCCTATTACTCCCCGTTTTTATTGATGTTTTAAAGTCGAATAGTTTATAGCAAACAAATGATTAAACCCTTAACTTAAAATGATAATCGGTGTTGAACGGTTTATGATATCGCATTAATCTCTGTGGAGACGATATAAAAATATACTTACTTTTGACTAACATCAATATTCTCATCAACGTATAATTGCCAACCTAACTATACATCATCAACAATTAATCATTAACTCAACTATAAATCATCATCAACACAATTACGAGTTGTTCATAATTTCCACATGTCAACAAATAGACATTTACCACAAAAATGCAGAAGTTCACACCAAAACATTGTCAAACACGACTCATGTGCATGCAGTGCGCATAACACGACTCTACATGCATGTGGTATCATCGTGATCTTAAACCACGCACCTTTAAATAGTGATCTTAATTCACCCACCTATAAATAGTGATCTTAAATCACCCACCTTTAAATCTTGATCTTAAATGAAGCTACTTTAAATTTTGATCTTAAATCAAGCTACATTCGACTGACCATGAATGCATGGATCGATGTTCAAGTATGGACTTGACAATGCACATAACACAAATCATGATCTTAAATCATGCAACCTTCACAACTATCATTTGCATTATCAAATCAATACATCCACACCATTCATGTTATCACCACATCATCATTTAATCACAACTATAATACATTAAGCCACAACTTTCATCATCACATCATTTTAATACATTTAACGAGTTTAATCATCGTCATATCACAAACAACACGCTTACATTCTTCAACATTCACATAGTTCACATTTCATGATTAAATCAAGCAAGCTACATTAATCCACTTTATAATCATGCTACAACATCATTCACACTTCCATAATCAATTATCATGATTGCATACATTTCACGGCTCAATTAAAGATAAATCCCCAAGTTTAATTCACAACTTTCCAAGTTTCACAATCCACCAATTTCGTCTCAAAACAACCAATTATAATCATTTCATTGCAAGCAATCATTACTCATCATTAAATGGTCAAAACAACACTAAAGGAAAGTACAAGGATGTCCAAAAAAACCACCAAAGGACCAAAACACGCAAAACAGCAGATGTTGTTCCTGATAAGGTCGCTCAGCGAGCTCCCATTTTCTGGTCACCCAGAAAATGGGTTTTCCCTTACGGGAACACCTCCAACCCCCCCCCAAAAAAAAAAAAATCTCATTTTGATCTCATTCATCCCAAAATCATTATACAAACAGTACCCATAGTCATTGCACTTTGATTGAACAATTATTACACATGAATATATGAATAATGTTTGACCATTAATTAAATCCAACAAATGAATAGAGGGGATTCGAGAAATCTTAACTACTGCTAACATTCTGCAATCAAAAACAGGTTAAATTATTGTTCGCTAACATTCTGCAATCAAAAACAGGTTAAACTATTGCTCTGTTGTAAACAGACTAAATTGAAAAACCCCCATTTATCTTTTATTTATTTTATTGTTTGTTGTTCCCAAATAAGTAACGACAATTGTCTAGTTGGAACGACAATTCATGTGGATACGACACTTTACTTATATTTTATTACTTGGTAAACAATTTGGTACACTTGCCTAATCCGACCATCAAATATCCAAAAAAGATTAAATAAATTATTAAATGAATACATTTATATGATCTCACATAATTTAATAAATTAATTTTTTTAACTTTTTCGATAAATAATTTAATTTTATATTCATGAAAATATGAGTGATACCATAAAATGATTCATTCAATGAATTTATGTATTTTCTTATTTATTACATTATGATAGATAATGAAAATGAATTTATTAAATTATGTGAAATAGTACAAATGAAATTAAATCATAAGTATATTTACTAAAGATGTTAACTTCAAAAAAATATTGGATCCATCTGATTTATTACATAAATCAAATATATGTGTATTAATTCTTTAAAATTGTATTATTTAAATAATTTAATTTTGCTTAGTTTATTTTCCCATTGAAAATTTAGGATATGGATTTTTAAATTTCCTTTTAATTAAAATATTATTATAAAATAAAGTGATATAATGTAAATTAATTCACTAAATAAGTGTAATATGACTGATTAAAAATATTTCTTTAAATAAAATGTATTGATTTTTTGAATAAACATTCAAATAAATGTATTTTAAAAATATTCATTATTCTATTTGATTTGGATTTTTTTACTAATTTTTAATCATGTTATAGATACAAAGAATTTATCTATCCATTTGACTCACACCAAAGTAATATTGGTAATTTGTTATCAATTTATGTTTAAGTACCTAATATTGTATTATGTCAAAAAAAAAGTAAAAAAAATATTATAAAATTAGTTTTAATTACAGTTTTGGTCTCCCTATGTTCACTGGCTCACTCGCGGAGTTGATCCTCCTATTCTAAAATCACACAGTTTTGATCTCTTTCTCATATTTTTGAACTAAAAAACGGTGATGTGACATATTTTTATTGTGTATCATACGACTAGATGATGTAAAATGATCAACAGCCATAAAATCTCTATAAACTTCAATTTAAATATGATATATCATCAATTTTTAGTTAAAAAATATGAAAGAGGGGATTAAAGCTGGGTGATTTTTGAATAGGGGGAGTTCAAGGGATGTAGATGAAGTTGCAATTAGCATTCAATTCACTACTTGGACTTGGAGTTAGTTACTGTCAAGAATAGGTAACAATGCAGCTCTATCATTCCCAGGGCTGTGTTTGAGACCCCTGGAGTGTTTCAAAATGATGTAGGAGTTTAAAAATACTCCAAAATTGATGTATGAGATGTTTATGATGTAAAGGGTTTAGTACCTCCTGTACTCCTAATTAATAAATTGTTGCTTATATAAAAAAATGTTTATCAAGTTTCAAGGTGAAGTTCCCGAACAATGTCCAAAACTCATTTTGTTTAGGAATGATGTTTTATGACCCTTAATGTTGATACTAACCATTTTTATATATGGACTGATATGACGGTAAGTACGTACATATAAGTATATATTGAGGGACTAATATGCAATATTAACAAAGTATTTTAACGTTAGAGACTATTTTGACTAACGAAGTACACAATTAAGAACTATTTTAGAATTTTGATACATTGAAAAACTATTGTAATTATTAGTTACGCATTTAGTGATCAAAATAACTATTACTCCTGAGAAAAATTGTGTCCAAGACTAATATAGGATAGGAGGTTGGGGTTTAAAGTGTTGTCTTCTATCTAAGTGTGGGTTAGAGCATGGTGGTTGGTTCGGCTATAATTCTATTTGGTGGGAAAATATTAAATTGCTAAAAGGGGAATGGGTGTAGCTGCGGTAAACTGGTTTGTTGGTAGGGTAAGTAAGGTATTAGAAAAACTCTAAAAAAAACAGTAAAAAGAACACAAAAATTATCAAATTTGACTGAGACAGGTAAAAACACTGAACTCAAGAGCATTTCACCACGACATGTCAATTACCCGATGCAATTGATGTAATATCCCGCTTATTTTCTTTAGAGTTGCAGTGTTTTTCTTTAAATGCGTCGGAACAACATAATTATGTGGAGGGCAAGATGGTAATTTCCACATTAGCATATATAAGAACCAACCTTCACTTATCCTTCATTTTTTATTCAAGTTTCTCTCTCAATCAGAACTCTCACCTCTCCCTTCTCTCAAACTCACTCGACACCCACTCATCCTCACCCAATCTCCACTAAACTTCACTCAAATCATGGTGAATCTAACATGCAATCCCATCTTTGATTTCCTCATGAAGATTTAGCATAGAATCAAGCTCCAAATCATCCCTCCCCTTCCATTCAGACCTAGGCCGAATCATCACCATCCTTTGTACCTTGGAAGAAATTCATTTACATAACATGGAGTAAAGGTTCTTGCATGTATAATTTGGTGCTGATTTTGGCTCATCTTGGTGTTTAGAGCAAGAAGTGGAGGAAGATTGCAAGGGCAGTAGCTGGGTGTGTAGAGTTGGAGCTGGAGCTTGTAAAAGTGTTCATAAAATCTTAGGTGAGTTCATGTAGTGTAGTTCTCACCATGGGTAACTTGATTCATGTGAGGAAATTGAACAATTTATAGGCTAATTTATGAAATTAGTTGCCCCAATTGTTAGTGCTTGACAAAACATGTTATTCTTGGTTTACAACTTTATTGTTTCACTTAAATAAGCTTATTGGATCTGTTAGAATGATTTTGGGTGCTTGGGTATGTCACAGATTGCCAAAAACACGTTTTTTTGGAAAATTTTATGTACTGACATGCTCGCTAAGCGAACTGGAGCTCGCTAAGCGAGAAGGACACACTTTTGCCACTGGACAGCCTCGCTAAGCGAGCTCCTCAGGACTGCCTTGTGCAGTCAGCTTGCTAAGCGAGCAAATGCCCGCTAAGCGAGATACCATGTTTACGGTTTTTCCCTAAAAAGATTATCTTCTACCCAGGGACCTTTTTCAATTCCAGAAAGCTTGATAAAAAGTGAACCAAGTATTAATATATGTCTTTGTCATCGTGTTAACATCAGAGAGAATATATATATATATATATGATTAATTAAGGGTAGGGTACTGACCCGGGAATTAATGACATGCTAAAGACGGGATCATTATTTCTTTATTATCAGATTAAGAGTAATTATATGTACATGTATAAGTCGTGTCTTTTGTTGTCCACGCCAGTGGAACACGGAGATTCACGCCAGTGGGATGGACACTTTCCGTAAGAATGACCCGCATGACGACAAGAGGAGTTCGGTGTTAGCCTGATACGATAGGAATTTTCACCGATCATGTTGTGGAGATGTATCTGGGGTTACTCCACTCGGATCCATTCCGTAAATGATTGTTACAAGCTAACATAATTTAATTACTTATGACATGAATTAATATGACTTATGAAATGAAACTTGATAGAATACAGCCTATGATCTTAGGTTTTCCCCTGATCACTATTACCTAGGATATGTGGAGCTCACTGAGACAATATGTCTCATCTCAATCCTTTTATTTATTTTACAGATACTCAGGTGGCTCGTAGCAAGGGTAAGAAGAAGGCTATCGTTTGATCGTGCATTTCCTATGTTTATGTCTCATTATATGTATTCAGTGTTATGTTAAGTGTTATGTTATGTACTTCAGTCGTGTATCTCATGTTGTCCTTATGTATCCAGACTATGTATTTGGTAATATGTACTCGCTTGGTAATATGTACTCGCCAGTTAGTTCATGTACCTTTCCAGTCAATTATGTACTTATGTACTTCGGATGTATTGACATGTATTTTGAGACATATGTATGCTATCAGTTTATTTCAGACTTCATCTATGTATTAAAATTTAATGTATCCAATACAAAATTTTAACTTTGTACGAATTCTAGACAACTTATTAAGGGTGTTACAATTGATCTCAAAGCTAATGTTTCCTAGAATAATTGTTTTCCCAAAAAAAAAAACTAATGAAGTAGGAATTCTTCCTTGTTTTTATATTAATAATGATTAGATGATAAAGAGATGATGGGTTCAACTCCCTAATAAAACATACTGAAATAAGATCTCTAAAAACACTTACTGCATAAAACTGAGACTAAAATATTATTGTAAAACTGTTTTCTACAAGAAAATATTATTAAAACTGTTTACAACTACAAATTCCAACACTCCTAATACGCCCCATGGCATTTATGTCTTGAAATGTCTCTTTAAAATAAATACAACGATTTTCTAAAATGGAACAAATATTTGTTGCACAATAAATATATCTGAATAATAAAAATGTCAGCCATTATCAGTCTTGTGCCATGTTTATCCAACAACTTCGAAAAAGGTCCGTTCT
Source organism: Medicago ruthenica (assembly GCA_018208015.1). Taxonomy (NCBI): domain Eukaryota; kingdom Viridiplantae; phylum Streptophyta; class Magnoliopsida; order Fabales; family Fabaceae; genus Medicago; species Medicago ruthenica. The sequence goes on along the minus strand of CM031377.1, from coordinate 94,381,509 downwards.
CATTCTCATCATGGTGCAATTGCAAAAAGAGGCTGCATGAAGCAAGCATAAGTGTAAATGACAAATGAGACAAAAATGTGTGTGTATGTGCACATTGTTAATCGCAGAAAATACAGTTTGTTCAAATCCCGCTATGCTATTGTGTTATAGTCGCTATTTGACAACAAATTGTATTAAATTGCAAAACGTGGAACAAAGAGATTTGTTAAATTTCTGCTACACTATAGCACTACTGTAGCCCCTATTTGACAACACTGGAGTATGCATGATATATATATATAGAGAGAGAGAGAGTACCATGTCTACACTGACTGGTTTCCCATCTTCTACCAGTATCTCAACTATTGTTCCTGATTGATCAGCCTGCGAAGCAATGAATGAGAGACAAGTAATTAGAATTGTTTTTCTAATGGCTAAATAACTAACTATATCACCGACACTTCAATTTGAATGCGTGTTCAATACATGTTGGGATCATAGAGACTAACATGTGGGTTTGCATACAGTCACTTCTATTTTCTCAAATTATTACCATTGTCTACATGTCGTTGTCTGTGTCAAGTTCGGTGTTTGTGTCAACGTTTGTGCCTGTGTTTTTTAATAACTAAGTAACAAGAGCTAATGCAGTAGACTAGAAGGAAAACAAAAACAATGTGCATGGTGCATTACAGGTCTTTGTTTTTGTAGGTGCTATAGTTAGTGAGTTAACCTTTTATATGGACACATAGGACTATATGATCTAAAGTAATACTGGGGCAAATTTCCAGAATAAATAGGAAAACAAATCAAGATAGCAATCAAGTTAATAAAAGGAGAAAGAAAAGAAGAATAGGATGCAAATCAAAACCATCTTAAAAAGGACAACACACATACTTCAATTTCATTCATCAGTTTCATAGCCTCAATAATGCAAACAACCTGCCCTTTCTGCACTTTATCTCCCACCTGAAACATCAACAAAGGAATGAGGCTATCCATTATTTTATTTAGCGAAGAGGGTAAAAATTAGTTTGAAGTTTCTATGTAGCACTGGCACTTTAAATTAAAGGTGTGCCTGGTATCCAACACATGTCAGAGTCAGACACGACAACACCAACACGTGTAGTTACATTCAATTACTTTCATTTCTTAATTTATTACCATTGTCTGCGTGTCAGTGTTGTATTTAGTGTCTATGTCAGTGCTACATAGGTTGTAAAACTTTCTTTGAGAAAATTAGTTGCAAAGTTGTAATACCTAATAGTATGATTAGTAAAACTAACAGCTGAAAAAAGAAATTCAGTATTATATATGTTCTTTAAGTAATATTGATACATACCTTGACAAATGGTGGTTCTCCAGGTCCAGGACATCGATAGAAAGTTCCTGCCATCGGACATTTAAGCTGTGGATGAGATGATGCATTCGTTTTCGCAGGAGGCAAGGCTGGAACTGCTTTTGACGGAGGAGCACTTGGGGGAGTAAAAGTAACAACGGGTGGTGGTGGTGGCAGCGGTGCTAGATAAGAAGGAGGATATGCAGGATAAGGAAACGGTTGTTGTGATACTGGTGGAGGCTGCAAAGCTTCCTTTTTCCTTATCATGAGCTCATAGCCTGCTTGCTTAAGTTCCAGCTCCGCGATATCTCTAGAATCCACAAGTCTGCACATGAAATAAAATCAGCATGATATAAACAAATCCAGTGTTGTCAAATAGCGGCTATAGCATAGAGGAATTTTAACAAATTGTTATTATTCCGCGATTTGCTATTTAGTACAAAGTGTTGTTTTATAGCAGCCATAGCGACATTTTAGTATTGTAGTGTAGCTGAGTTAGAACGAACTACTATTTTTCGCAAAATCTACCATTGACAACGCTGAACAATTAATGTGTGCAGTAGCTTAGGCTTACTTAACAAGTTCTGAAACTTGATTCATAAATGTGGAAACTGAAGATGCATCTGTAGAAGTGCTTGGAGCAGGGGGTTTCCCATTATGGTTATCTTTCTCTTTTGGTGAAGCAACATTAGGTTCATTCATCAATACAGGTGCAGAATTTGATGAATTTTCAATAGTTGCAACCTACAACAAACAGAACAGTGTTTATGTTAGTATCAATATTATAAAAAAGAAAATTAGAGCAGCAAGGTTACGGATGATGACCATTTTTTGCTCAAACTAAACTGAAAGAGAACTAACCCCGTTAGGATGTGCTTGGGACCTCCAGACCGAAACATGCTTCCTTTCGAGGCACTGTGGGACAAAACAATAACAATGGAACACATAAATAATCAGGAAGAAAATATGCACTTCTTCTTGTTACAGGACACTGAAAATTTGTGCAATTCTCTTGTAAGGAGATTAAATAAATAGAATGAACATATTATTCCAAGACCAAGCTTCACGATAATATTTTCATGTTATTGCGAATATTGTCTTGATTACTCTCAACAAAAACATTTATCGTCAATTGCAGAATTGAACAAATCGTTTTCTCTGAATGAATCCAATTGATTCGCTATAAAACAAGAGACTGGACAACATATAAAAACATATAAATATTATACTATGAGATAGAACAAAACAAGGGGTGACAACATACACGTACATGACAAAAGTAAAATATTTTGTTACATAGTAAAGCAAGGAACAACTTTTTACCCCAAGTACAAGTAAACTCAAATGTTTAAATTATCCATTTCTTCCTTCATCTCACTCTCTCCCCAACCCCTTCTCTCCTATGAGCACTCTTAACTTCACAATCAGATTTCACGGGTAATTGCATCCACAAAGAAACTCCCACAAGCATCACAACTGGTTACAACCTATCCTCGCCACCACAATGATGATGATGATGATGATGATGATACGTTGAATATAGTTTGTGCTTTGCAGTTGAATTTGCTAGATGAATCAGTAAAGGTGGGTAAATATGAGACCAGAATGTGTGAAAAGTTGGGAACATGATTTGAGATGAGGGTTTTCTGGAATAATTTGGAAGACGTGGACATAATGATTAAGTTCATGAAGGACGTGGTTTAGGAAATTGAGACAGAGGGGATGCCTTAACCCAATGTTGTCAATAACAGGTTGTGGAAAATAGCGGTTTGTTCGAATCTCGCTATGATACGGCGCGCTAGTCGCTATTTGACAACATTTTGTAATGAATAGCATGTCACGGAACAACAGAGAGTTGTTCCAATTTTGCACCGCTATAGCCACTATTTGACAACAATCCCTTAACTGGCTAGCTGAATTAAGAGCAAAAGTTACGGACTGGTGCCCTGCACTCTACATTGCAGTTGAGGACTATATGTTAATAAGGACTATATGCTCAGAACTAAACATTAATGTTAAGAGAAAATTCACTGTCTTCCATATTCTTAATCATGCATAAACATTCAAAATTCAGAGGGAAAAGGATCACACAAAATATGTTACAGGTAATTATTCTTTCTTTCTTCGAGTAAAATAAGAAAAATGGTTAAAGACTAGGCTGCAAATGTTTTGAACAAAACAAAAATGTGGGAAATCATTGTATCTCCACCCTGTAGAAAGCACTGCAATCATAGGTGATGAAACACTGTTTTAATAGATCACAATATGCATCAACTGTAGAATGTGAGATGTTAAAGAAATCTTGAAATTAAATAGGATTTCAAGGTGCAATAGGTTTTCTTTTTCTACTCGTATAACTCAACACACAAAAGACAGTGTTGAAGATTTTTTTTTTTATTACTAATTTATGCTAAAAACATTAGAATAGTTAATAAAGTGAAAGTATAGACAATAATTTCAGAATTGATATATGCTAAAACAAGAAATAATTAACAACACAACAGTGACAGCACCGAAAATATAATAAATAAAATAAGTCAGCCAAATAAGCTTGAATTCAGGCAAATAAACCGGTTCATAAACTATCATTCTATTTTTCATATGATCCTTAAAGTTAAACTATAGAAATTTAATAAATGATCCCTAAACTAGTAAGAATATATCAAGTTAGATCCTCAATTACTTTCAAAATAGGAGAGAAAGTGATAGCTTAATGACTATTTATTACATTTCAATAGTTTAGAGATCAAATATGAGATAGAATGATAATCTAGCAATCAAATTGAAGGATTTCTCAATTCAGCATTCTCAAACAATGAATATCAGAAACACCATTCATATAACAAAACATACACAAAAATTAATCACATGCAGTGACATCATCAATCACTATCCAAAATCTAAAGATGAAAACACAACATAATATCTACGAAGCATTGTCATAAACACGCACACAGGACACGACAGTGACACAAGATGTCAAATGATAAATGTTTGAAAAAACGAATTAATTGAATGTAATCATATGTTGGTGTCGTGTCAAATACCGACAAGTGTTGAACATCGGACACACATTCCATCAGAAGTGTCGGTGTCGTGATCCATATTTTCATTTGAACTATACATATAATATTAATTATTCAAACTTCAAAACCCAGATTCATAAAATTTGGTATAAAATCACACACCTGAATCCCATTTGACACCAAATCACAAGTCAAAGATCCAAAAGATTGAGATTTCATAAACCCGAACTGCACATTCCTTGAAGAAGTCTGAGACTTCAAACCCAAATGATGAAAAGTTAAACATTTAGGACAAGGAACAGTGGTGAAAGAAGCCATTTTGAACACAACCCACGAATCAAAAACAGATTTTTATTGATTTAGATCTTAAATGGTGAAATGGGTCGGTGTGATTATAAGGGTTTTGTGTGGTGATAAGATCGATGAAAGGTTTTGGGAATGATGGTTAATTGAAGGTGATGGAGAATACGAAGAAGGAAGAGAATAGAATAGAACAGAACAGAAGTGGTTTTTGACAATGTGGCTTCGATGATAACTATGTCTGCATCAATGTCATAGGTTTTGGTTTCAACTTTCAACTAACTTTGAACCTAAAGGGTACACAAATAAAAAATAGGCTTAATTGCATTTTTTCCCCTATCTTTTTTCAATTGTGCAATTTTGCATCCCATTCTTTTTTTTGAGCGATTTTGCACCCTATCATTCACCCCCTTTCTGATTTTGTAGCCCCCCCATGTGTTTTTTTGCACCCTATCGCAGAGCAAAGTCAAGGCGAAGGTAAAAAAATACACGAGTGGGCTACAAAATCAGAAAGGGGGTAAAGGATAGGGTGCAAAATCGCTCAAAAAAAAGGATGGGGTGCAAAATCACACAATTGGCAAAAGATAGGGGAAAAGTGCAATTAAACCTAAAAAATATAAAATAAGCATGTATGTAAAAGAAAAGACTATGAATTACTCCGTCCATCCAAAATTGTCTTTAATAAATGGTATGAGAAAGAAAAATTAAAAAAGATAAAATCATAAATAGTTAAGGGTATAATGGAAAAAGAAGTAATAATGACTTCATTGATATTTCAAAGCGATTTATACTTTGGGACAAAAAAAAATATTCTCAAAGCGACGTATAATTTAGAATGGAGGGAGTATTTTATAAAATTACTATCTTTTATTATTAGTATGTAAAGATAAATTAGAGAATTAAAAAATGTTAGAGTAATAAATCATTAAGAGTATAATAAGAAAAATAACATTTAATATTTTATTGATATTGTAAACGACTGATACTTTAGGAAAAAATCGTTTTACAAAGTGATTTATAATTTAGGATGAAGGTGGTAACAAATACTACATCATTTGTTAAGAAATAGAATGATACATTCAACACTTTAAAACTCTAGAATTTAATTTTTTTTCTATATAAAATTTATCATTTATTTCCTCTTTTGTATTCTTCACTAGAAATTTTAGCCGATGGAACAGGGCCGACGCAAAGGGCTTCAAAAGTTTGTGGCCCAAATTTCATGAAACAATTCCAAAAAATATGTATCAAATGTTTAAAGGAAATTGTTTTTCTCACTTCAAAGAAGGCTAAAACACACCAGTAATTTACATTTTTACCTCGGCGGCAGTTTGTTGCCGATGGAAAGGATTCGGCGGCAGTGTGTTGCCGATGGTTCCCATCGGCAGTTAGTTCCCGCCGTCACCATCGGTAGGTAACTGCCACTACGATCTGTACATAACCAAAACAGCAAAACAGAACCTGCATCAGAAGCAGAATTCTTCAAATTTCCAAATCAAATCTTCCAACACTCAACTCTCTTAAATCTTCCAAAAATCTCAAAATTTTCAACCTCAAATCAACCAACACTCCAATAACAAGTAAGTTTCCATAATCAAAATCATTGTCATTTTATACTTATATGTTACATTTATTATCTTAATTTAATTTTTTTTAGTTTTAGACTTTGTTTAATTTTTGATTTTTTTGGCAAGAAATGATAGATTGTTTACATGGAAATGACTTATGTTGCTTAAATGTTTAAAACTTTGCATGTTTATGTTGTAATTTTTAGTTTTAGGGTTTATGTATAATTTGCACTACAAGTGTTTGATGAAATGTTTGAATGAGTTTTTAATTGGATTGTTTTTAATTTCTTATGGTGTAGATCTAAAAAAATGGCTCAAGTATACTTTCATGTATCCTTCAACGGTGGTAGCCAACATTTTTTCAAGGTTCGCGACGATGTGACGTTAAAAGAATTGAAGGATCTACTTCATGAAATCAACCAACGAATCAACCACAGAGACACGAGGAGGGTGGAATACGTTTGGTATCACCGTCCATCATTCGACTCAGACGGGAATTTGTCGTTCACTCGGTCGGAGTTAATGAACGACGACAACGTGAGGAGCATGTTCTCGATATTTGCTGAGCCGAACATGATCCCCCACGAGATGGATGTTACATTACTGAGGTCGCCTGAAGATATTCTCAAGAGTTTGATTCGGCCGGATGAAGATGTTTAGGTAGTATTATTATGTTGTGTCATTATTTTGTTGGATTTTTTTTTTAATTCTTGAAAGTTTGCGGAAAATCTTGGCATTGAAGTGTCTTATACTTAGTGTAAAGGTTTGCAAGGTTTGCAAGTCTTTTTGGAAACTCAAAAGAATGAAGAGAACACAGCATGTATTCTGCCGAATCAGCTATATAAGTTCTCACATCGAATTCCTTTGTATAAGATGAGTGTGGCAAATGGGAATGCAGTTCTAAGATGTTGTTTTGTACTTGATCATACTCCTCTGTCAATTGAAACTTTGTCAGTTGGCAGGGCAGTAGGATTAAGTTCAAAATAATATATTGGAATGCATTCCTTTTTGTCATGACTCATCTTATATGAGAGAATTCGATGTGAAAACATATATAGCTGATTTGGTAGAATACATGTGTTGTGTTCTCTTCATTCTTTTGAGTCCAACACTAAGTATAAGACACGAGAGCATATATATGTTTTCCGCAAACCTTCAAGAATTAAATTATAATCCAACATCATTCATGATGATACAACATATTTAGGGATAATGTAATGTAATGTAACGCTTATTGTGTGAATTTTTATTTCGGATCATGAATGAATTGTTGTTATTGTTGTTTCGAAGTAATCAAAATAAAGCAAAATAAACCCGAAATCATGTTAAAATTGTACCAAAAAAACTATGATAATGTGTCATAAATTTACAAAAAAAATCTAACAAATGTCAAAAAAAAACTAACAAAAGTCCTAAAAAAATGTCCTAATCCTGATCTTGGTCATCATGCTGCTGCTGATGCCGCCTCCTTGACCTCCTCGACATCCTGGACAATATCGGTGTTATCATGTCCCTGATCTGGTGCATCGCTTGATATAGCTGCTCACTGCTCATCGCCTCCTGACCCAAGTAGTCATCAGCTTGGCTAGCAAGTCCACCAACCATGCCAATGGTATCATGCGAGCCTCTCTCCTGGGGCCGCTGCTGATGGCGTGCAATGATTTGCTCCTCATTTGCTGGCCTCGGAGGAGATCGATCAATAGGTGGCAGAATCTTTGGGTGAGACACATGTTCGTACCACCTCATGTATCCCTCCTCGTACTGCCATGGCTGATCAACCTCCCTACCCCACGCAGCCTGAGGAATGATGTGCACACGGAAGTCTAGGAAAGCCTGTGCAACGGACTGAAAAGGGAGAGGAAGCACAGACGTCGGAGCTCGAGGGACGTCCTTCACGTACCCGTATTGCCTTTTAACCCGCTCAGACAAGTGACGGTAGATGATGTCAAGACCACACATGATCCAGCCTGAATACCAGCATATCTCCACAAACTCCTGGATCTCCATATGATTCTCGTATGGCATCCAGGTAACATCATCCATCTCCAAACGATCCAGCGCCAGACGGTATGGCTTCGGATTCGCATGACCCCTGTGTGGAATTCATCTGGCTGCGCAAGGATAGTTTTGCTTGTATTTATCATTAAGGTCATGTGGGTAGACATCTGGAAAATGTGCCAAGAACCATCCCTGCACAAACCAAACACATTTGTAAGTTATTAGCAAACATAGTAAATTAAAAGGCATAGTAAATTAAAAAGCATAGTAAATTATTAAAAGACATAGTAAATGAAAATTATTACCATCAAAAGTGTCGTGCTTCCCCCGATCCTCTTTCCTGTAAGCGAAGAGGCCTCGGATAGAGTGTGGTAAAGGTATGCCAATGCCATTCCTCCCCACGGGTAGTCCCTCATCCCAGCAAAGGTCTCCATCGTATGCAGGTATACCAGGTCGATGTGTTTGTTGCTCAAGTCACTGAACAACGTACATCCAAGCAGGTATAGGAGGAAACACCTCACACAGGCATCCCTACGCCTGGCTAGCTCCTGGAGCTGCTCCTGTGTCTCAGCAAGCGCTAATGTGGTGGCCACACTCAGGTGATCCTCATAAAGCTCCTTTAGCGCCTTATAGCTAATGTAGCCACCATACTCAGTCTTGCAGTTTTTCACTGCATACTCCTGGGTGACACCTAAGTTCCTCACCATCAATTCCACCCCATCAACCTGAGACACCTTCTTCCTATGGCTCATCATCCTTCCTTCAACAAGAACATGCAGCAGACACGCCACATCATCTAAAGTGATGGTCATTTCCCCAGTAGGCATGTGAAAGCTGCTGGTCTCGGAATGCCACCTCTCGCTTAGCGCCTGGAGCAGAGCATGATTAACAGTAAAATACCATGTGTACAACAAATCATGCAACCCACTCGCCCTTATAGGATCCCAAAACCAGATTTGATTCATATGTGGACGCCGGAGATCTGCCACCTTCGCCCCGTGATTTATGCATCTCATCCTACGGGTGTTACGAATCTAAAATAATAAAAAAAACACCACATAAATCGTTATCATACAAAAAAAAGCATATACTCCATATATAAAAAATTACGCGCGAACAATAATCGAAGACAAAAAAATAATCAGACAACGGCATGTGTTCATGTCATTTTTTTTAAACGTTATCATACAAAAAAAACATATACTTCATATATAAAAAATTACGCACGAACAATAATCGAAGACAAAAAATAATCAGACAACGGCATGTGTTCATGTCATTTATTTTAAAAGTTATCATACAAAAAAAAATATATCGACTTCATATATAAAAGTTAAAAAAGAAAAAAGAAAACTTACATTATTTGCATTATACCACAACGGTAATGCAACATGTGAAGCGTATGATGACAACAATGAGTCATCATAAGGCCCTCCAGGAAATGGAGTCACATCAGGTAACTCCTCGGAGGCTGTCACAGCCGCAATCTCATCCTCATCTAGCGCAGTCGCATCATCGTCCCCACCCTCATCCGCAACATGCTGGACGTCATAGCCACCATCTGTGGCATCATGTAAATGCTCCTGATAATGCAAGTACTATGTGGGGTCCTCCACCTGCGACTGTGTCGGCTGCTGAGAAGAACTACCCTCACCCGCAGAATGATCAGACCTCTGGCCTCTTCCCCTCTTAGGCACATGAGGGTTTGCAGTCTGCCTCTCCCTACGGTAGCTGCCGGTCATCGTCTGTCTACCAGCTCTCAACCTATCTGCATTCTGATCAGACATATCTACACAAAAACAAAACAACATTGTCATCAACATATGCATAATGTTGTTTAACATAACAAAACAACATTGTCATCAATTATTTTGACAAAACAAAACAACTTTAAAATGGTGACATAAACACATAAACATAACCCTTAACTATTGGACCGTAGATCTCACTATCTAGGAATTAAGACCCCAAAGCCAAGGGTGTGAACCCTTAAAATAGGGCTGGGCGTCCTCCAAGAGGGCAGAGGGCCCACTTGACAATCACAAATAGCCCTTTGGGGGCGCCCTCAGCAGCTTACGAGGGCGCCCAAGTCATGGTTTTGGCCCTTTACGATTTAGGCCCAAAACCATGACCGGGTAGGCCCAGGAAAGGCTACAAATAGTAACCTTGGTATCATTCCCAAGGCAGGACCTAAACACAGCACAGAAACCCTAGTTTCTAGAAGTATTGTACTCACTGCCAGTACAGTTGGCGCCCACCGTGGGGCTACGGTAAAACTGACCTAGCCACCGCCTTCAAGAGAAAAACGATCGATCCACGGCCCCTGAGAGTCATCAAAGCGCCGTGTATCCACCATACTTCCCAGAAGCAACCTCAAAACCTTCGAATCCGCCGTGATTCAACCCTAGACCTACCCCTAACTCTAATCAAACATTCAACCCATTTCTTGTTCAAAACATCAATTAATCCCTCCAAAATTCGCGATCCCGACTGGGAACTTTCAGTCACAATTTTCTAACCTTGATAACCGACCCGAAAACGGCCATCGTCGCCGTCGTTGTTCATGGACCCAGAGGCGGCGAAAGCAGTACAGCAACAGATCCAACAACTTCGCAACCACAGCAAAGCGTTGCAAGTTAACATCATCGACTTAGACCCAAGGGAAGAATTCCAGAACGAGCGTCTTGAACCCACGGAGGATCTGAAGGAGGTCACGATAGGCCCGGAGCCACATCAAACAACCAAGGTGGGGACTTCTTTGGATCCCGCCGAAGAGCAAAGTCTAGTGGATCTCCTGAGAAGAAACTTGGACCTGTTCGCCTGGCAACCATCAGATATGCCCGGCATCGACCCTACCATCGTATGCCACCACCTCGCCCTACGCCCAGGAGTGAAGCCGGTGGCTCAGCGCAAAAGGAAACTAGGCGAAGAAAGGAGGAAAGCAGTAGATGAAGAGGTGGCCAAATTAAGAAACGCCCGCTTCATAAGTGAAATCAAGTATCCTACATGGCTGGCAAACGTCGTCCTCGTAAAGAAAGCTAACGGAAAATGGCGCATGTGCGTCGACTACACCGATCTGAACACCGCCTGCCCAAAAGATCCATATCCCCTCCCAAACATTGACCACCTTATCGACAACGCGTCAGGGTACCAAACCCTGAGTTTCATGGACGCGTACTCCGGCTACAACCAAATAAAGATGGATCCTCTCGACGCCCCAAAGACGACCTTCATGACTAATCATCACAACTACCATTACGAAGTTATGCCTTTTGGCTTAAAGAACGCCGGCGCCACCTTTCAAAGGTTGATGGACACCGCCTTCGCAAAACAAATCGGAAAGAATTTGGAGGTCTATATCGACGATCTGGTAGTAAAAACAAAACATGACGAAAGCCATGCAAAGGATCTGGAAGAGATCTTCGATCAAGTTCGCGCATACAACATGCGTCTCAACCCGGCCAAATGTTCTTTTGGGGTTCACGCAGGAAAATTCCTAGGCTTCATGCTGACCCGGCGCGGTATCGAGGCAAACCCTGACAAATGTCAGGCGATAATCAACATGAGAAGCCCCTCTAGCATTAAGGAGGTGCAGCAGCTGACGGGTAGGCTCGCAGCGCTCTCCAGGTTTTTATCATGTGCCGGCGATAAAGCTTTCTCTTTCTTTGCCTCAATAAAGAAGAAGGAACTTTTCCAATGGACGGAAGAGTGTGAAGATGCGTTCGCAAAGATTAAGACGTTCCTTTCCAGCCCGCCAGTTCTGCATCGTCCAGATACAGGCGCCGTCCTTTTCCTCTATCTATCTATATCGGAAAATGCTATGAGTTCCGTCCTCGTGCAAGATTCGGACGAAGGTGAAAAACCAGTGTATTTTGTGAGCAAGGTATTCAAGGGAGCCGAACTGAGATACCAGAAAATAGAGCGCCTGGCTCTAGCAGTGGTAGCAACAGCGAGGAAACTGCGACCATATTTTCAAGGACATAGAGTTGTTGTCAAATCCAACTACCCCATCAAGCAAGTGCTGGGGAAACCAGACCTGGCGAGAAGAATGGTATCCTGGGCAGTGGAATTGTCCGAGTATGACATCCAATATCTTCCTAGAGGCAGCATAAAGTCGCAGGTCCTGGCCGACTTCCTAGTAGAATTTTCATCCCCGGTAGAAGAAGTCGCCCCTTTTGTATGGTTGTTGTCGGTCGACGGATCATCAAACCTCAAAGGTAGTGGAGCCGGCATAGTGTTGGAGGGTCCAGGGGGCCTAATCATAGAGTAGTCGCTGAGGTTTGAGTTCAAGGCGAGCAACAACCAGGCAGAATATGAAGCCCTGGTAGCGGGCATGAAGCTGGCACAAGAGATGGGAGCGGAAAACTTGAGGGCGAAGAGCGACTCCCAGTTGGTAACGAGTCAAATTACCGGGGAATACCAAGCGAAGGACAGTCAACTTATCAAATATTTAGCAAAGGTCAACAGTTTAGCCTCCGACTTCAAGTTCTTCGAGGCAATCTACGTTCCAAGAGAGCAAAACTCAAGGGCCGACCTTTTGTCTAAACTGGCCAGCACTAAACGCCCAGGGAACAACAGAACGGTCATCCAGGAGGTGCTGGCGGCACCCAGCACAGAGATCATGGAAGTAGGCGCCGTGGAGAATGAGGAGGAGGGATGGATGACGCCTCTCATCAAATACCTCACAGGAGCGTTTGATCCCAAAAGTGAGGAGGAAGAGCTGCAAATACGAAAGAAGGCTTCGAAGTATTGCATGGTCGCCGGAAAATTGTACAAGAGGGGCAAGGCATCGCCTCTGCTTAGGTGCTTAGGCGAAAAAGAGACTCACCTCGTCCTCTTAGAAGTACACGAAGGCGTATGCGGGAGCCACATCGGCGGGCGATCCCTGGCCGCGAAGCTGTTAAGAGCAGGCTACTACTGGCCAACAATGATCCAAGAGAGCGCAGACTTTGTACGAAAGTGTGACAAATGTCAAAGGTTTTCTGATAAGAAGCACGCCCCTGCTTGTGAACTCACCTCAGTCTTTTCCCCATGGCCTTTTCATAAGTGGGCAGTGGATATTGTAGTCCCATTCCCGTTGGCACCTGGACAACTGAAATTTCTCATAGTCGGAGTGGATTACTTCACGAAGTGGGTCGAAGCCGAAGCAGTCGCCAAAATCACGGCGGACAGAGTAATACGCTTTTACTGGAAGAAAATAATATGCAGATTTGGGCTACCCAAAGTTATAGTATCTGACAACGGGACCCAGTTCGCCAGTTCAAAGGTGGTAGAATTCTGCAATCAACTCGGAATCCAGACGAAGTTTGTCTCAGTCATCCACCCCCAAGCAAACGGGCAAGCCGAATCTGCAAACAAGGTGATCTTGAACGGCATAAAAAAGAAGCTGGACGACGCCAAAGGACTTTGGGCTGACCAATTGCATGAAGTGCTCTGGTCATATCACACGACGCCTCATTCCACAACCAAGGAAACCCCGTTCACCATGGTATACGGCGCCGACGCGATGCTGCCTGTAGAAATCGACACGCCGACATGGCGTCGGGAGAACTTCTCAGAAGAGGCTAATGAGGCGAGCTTACTATGCGGAATAGACATGATTGACGAAGTACGGGAGGCCGCCCACATCCGGGAATTCGCCGCTAAACAAAGAGCAGCCCGCCGGTACAATTCAAAAGTAATCCCAAGAGACATGAAAGAAGGAGATTTGGTCTTAAGACAGGTCGTCGCGCCCACCCGAATTGGAAAGTTACTTCCCAACTGGGAAGGACCATACCGAGTCAGGGAAAAGCTAGCACACGGAGCATACAAGCTGGAAGAGTAGAATGGAGACACGATACCACGAACCTGGAATGCCGCCAACCTACGCCATTACTACAGCTGAGTACTTCACCATTCCTACAAACAAGCCAAACAAGGTCGAACTGCTGTAAAGTCTTGCTTGCATTTTCTTTTGAATTGTTTGTATTTTGATGTCAATTAACGAAGAGGAATAAGGGAGCACTCTTTTCCCCGCGAAAGCTGGGTTTTTAATGAGGCACCAATTTCCGTTTACTCTTATCTCTGTTTGACTCCAGTATCACAGATATCGCCGAAACAAGCTAGGTAGCATCAACTCACAAAGGGCGCGCCTAACCCCAAAGGGGTTGCCACCTAATTCCTTAACCCTAAAAGACAGGGCTCTAAGACGTCGTGTGCTTAAAATAAAAATGCCACCTAATTCCTTAACCCTAAAAGACAGGGCTCTAAGACGTCGTGTGCTTAAAATAAAAATGCCACCTAATTCCTTAACCCTAAAAGACAGGGCTCTAAGACGTCGTGAGCTTAAAATAAAATGCCACCTAATTCCTTAACCCTAAAAGACAGGGCTCTAAGACGTCGTGAGCTTAAAATAAAATCGCCGCCTAATTCCTTAACCCTAAAAGACAGGGCTCTAAGACGTCGCGAGACGAAAGTAAGATCGCCGCTTAATTCCTTAACCCCCAAGAGGGCTCTAAGACGTCGCGAGCCGAAAGACAAATCGCCACCTAATCCCTTAACCCTAAAAAGGGCTCTAAGGCGTCGTAAGCAGAAAACGAAAACGTTGCAAAAATAGAAGAATTCATGCAGAAGATGCCTCAATAAAGCGATAACAGCGAAAAGCTCAACGGTTTGACAATCTTAAACAAATCGAGAAAACAGACAAGTATTAACTACCGCCCAAGAAGCGTGATCATCACCATCACTAAATAAGAAACCAACGAAACATAGTACAAATAATGCATCGTTACAAATTCGAGAAAGTTCAAGATCAAAATAAATTAAAGTTACAACAAAGACTATTCTTCGTCCACAAGGGCGCCATCTACAATTATCTTGAAAGAATCCATAGACGAAAGATCAGCGTCAGGATGGAGGAAGGCGGCCTGCTCCTTCGCACGATTAAACCCAGTCTCGAAAGACAGCGCCAGTTCTCCTTTGGCTTCCGCAACCTCAGCCTTTAACGCCACTTCCCTCTCAACCCCAGAGGCGACCTCTTTCCTCAGACGCATGACCACCGCGTCCTTCCCAGCTAGGTCAGCGTCATGACCAACCTTCAAGTCACTGATTTGTTCATCGAACTCGGCTCTCATCGCCTCTGCCGCCTCCTTGACCTCCTTCTCCTTACTCTCCCGAACCTCTTGTAATTCCTTCTCCAGCAACTCCACCCTTTCCAGCAGCGTTTCTCCGTTACGAACCGATTCCGCATATTTGCAATCAACGGCCATCAAAAGCATAATGGACCGCAAACAGTTGACGCCGATGTCCCTTGTAGCAAAAGGAACAGGATTCTGCGTCCCGGCTATCACATCATCAGGATTGCAGACCATCTTCTCTTTCACGTAAGCCTCGTAATCAAAGTCCTTGTCCCAAAAGGACCGCACATCCCGGCTGGGACCAGTAAGCTCAGTGGCAGGACGAGAATGCGCCCGTTTAGACCTCCTCTCCTTCATCACCCCCTCTTCCCCTTCTGGCGCCTTCCTTTTCTTTTCTTCCTGATTCTTCTCTTGCGTCACGTCCACATCACACTCGGGCTGAGCGTCAAGAACAACCTCGGCTTTCTTTTTAGACTTACGGAGGATAAGCCCAGAAGAATCGCCAGTGTCAGCCACCCCGCCCGACCTCTTGGCCTTCAGCTCGGCCAGATACTGCTTCCTCTCCGCAGCCGTTAGTGGCGCCATTGATTCTGCAAGTAAAAAAACCAAAGCCAATGTAAAATAATTAATAAAGGAAAGGCGGGAAAGCTAGACAAGCAGAGTTATGAAATCCACTCACGCAAATAGGTCTCTAAGCTATCAACATCTCCCTCTCTATTCAGCAACTCCCGGATATCCATGGGCAGCATTTTGTCCAGAAAGGAGACGACACCTTGTTCATACGCACTCAACTGTTCATAAGCAAACCCAGTAATGGAAGCTGGGGAACTCGTCCAGCAGATGGGAAATTGTAATTCATTGTGTACGCGCCCTCCTCCCCTCACCCTAAGGAACGTCCGTCTCCAGTTCTTGTAATGAGAGGCATAAGGTGGAAACAACCGTTTCCCAGGGTGCGCGCCGACAGAGACCCAAGACGATTTGTCCACCCCCCGAGTACCGTAGAAGCTAAAGAAGCACCCGGCGGAGGGCTCAAAGCCTAATCCCTCGCAAGCTATCTCAAAGGCCCGGATGAACGCCCAACTGTTGGGCTGAAGCTGCGAGGGCGCCACATTCAACCACCTTAGGACAGTTACTCCGAAGGGCGTGAATGGATACTTCACGCCCAAATCTTCAAAGACCGCCGCATACATATAGAAGAACTCGTGGGCCCTACTCCTTGGCATCCGCAAGTAAACTTTCTCACCAGGACGGCAGGGCTCCAGGATCACATCATCTTCGCATCCTGTCGACGAAACATTAACCTTGCTTCGGAACAGCGCCACTCGTTCAGGATCCATAAACACGGACTCCAAGCGCATCATTTCGCTGGTAGAACCCCCTAGTCCCAAATCACTAGCGGACGCCATACCGTGATTTTCTCTCGTATAGGAGGGACCTGGACGAACAGAAAGAATAACACAATCAGATGAGTTCCCGCTATTGTCTTTATCCTCGCTATCACTCGAGTCGCTCGAAAACTCCCCTAAAAGGGAGTGGCCATAGTAGGCATTTTCAAAGGCAACCCAATCGGTGGTCCCGTCCGATCGTTTCGCAAGCCTAACCGCCTCTCTCAATAACGCATCCCTTTCCTCCGAGTTAGCCGGAGATAGTACGTTTCCCTTCCCATCACACTCCCTGATAACTACCATGTCCTAGTTTGAATTACACAAAACGAAGCGCTAACGTTCAGAGGATGAATTCTAAAAGAGGGATTACCTGTGTCGAAGGAAGAAAAGCTGGACGGAGAAAGGGACTGATTTGATCCTGGAAGAGAGCGTTGATTCTAAGAACCGTTTGCAATTGGCGAAGTACAGAGCGCGTTTCGGACAAAGAAAGGAGAAGGAAAGTGAAAAGACAAAGAAAGGGACTGATTAGATCCGCGTTCAGTTTAAAGTGAAAAGCCTGGGAAAACGCGCAGATGACGTCACTTAAGTTGGCATGATTTCCGAGAACCGCTAGGATTACGACACGTCAGCGAGAGCGAACGGTCACCTCACGCCAGCCGTCGGATCCCAATAAAAGGCGTCCTCAACACGTAGTCCAAAGGGCGAGCTGTACGCAGTTTAATCACTTCGCCTTGTACCAAGACTTGTGCTTGTTGGGCTAGCATAAATATTCCCGTTGGGCTGGCGCCCACATTCTCGTAGGGCTAGTGCCACCCACTAAGGTACTCTAAACAAAACATGGAGCTAGTACTCATGTTGGGCTAGTATCCGTGTTGGGCTAGTACCCACGCAGGGTTTAAACACCCACGTTGGGCTAGTACTCATAAAATTTTTTCACATGACTTCATAACTAGTAAGTCCCACTTGCTGGGCAAAAGGTCATAGACAAACCCCCTGTGAACAGTTTAATCACTTCGCCTTGTACCAAGACTCGTGCTTGTTGGGCTGTGGACCGTAGATCTCACTATCTAGGAATTAAGACCCCAAAGCCAAGGGTGTGAACCCTTAAAATAGGGCTGGGCGTCCTCCAAGAGGGCAGAGGGCCCACTTGACAATCACAAATAGCCCTTTGGGGGCGCCCTCAGCAGCTTACGAGGGCGCCCAAGTCATGGTTTTGGCCCTTTACGATTTAGGCCCAAAACCATGACCGGGTAGGCCCAGGAAAGGCTACAAATAGTAACCTTGGTATCATTCCCAAGGCAGGACCTAAACACAGCACAGAAACCCTAGTTTCTAGAAGTATTGTACTCACTGCCAGTACAACTATTAATTAAACAAGAATAGTAGATAGATAAACCCTAATTCTTCGTAATCTAAAAATCCTCATCCAATGTAACACAATTTAACAACATAAACTAACTAAAAATCTAAACAATTCTCATTTAGGCATTTTATCAAACACTTTGAGTGCAAAGTATGTAACAACTCATCATTGTGTTAATTCAACTTCTACACATTCACATTGCACTTAAACATAATCTAAATTACATTTACAACAACAACATTCATCTATAACATTATAAACTAACAAAAATTTCAATTTTTACATAAACCCTAACCACATAAATCTACCAAAATTAACAAAAATAATCCTACACAAACTAACATTAACATTATAAATGATTAATACTACTTACTTGTTGTTTTGTGGAGATGATTTGATTCAATTTCGTGAGAAGGGAATTGGAGAGGATTGGACCAAAATTTGGAAATTTTGAAACTTTCTGCTTTTGATGCAGGTTCTGTTTTGTTGTTCTGGTTATGTACAGATCGCATCGGCAGTTAGCTGCCGATGGAGACGGCGGCAACTAACTGCCGATGGGAACCATCGGCAACAAATCGCCGCCGGATCCTTCCCATCGACAACAAACTGCCGCCAGGGTAAAAACGTAAATTACATGTGTGTTTTAGCTTTCTTTGAAGTGGAAAAAGCAATGATCATGTTTAAATACATTGATTGAATAATGGATTGGTAGTTAGTATCGTTTTCATGCAAGCGTGTGTCCCTTGTTAAATTCTCAAGTTCTTCATTTTCGTTTTTTATTGTTTTATTCAGATTTAAACAGACAAAAAAAAACGCATGGAATCATCTTCTCGTAGCCATTGAACCATGAAAACAATTGATGTTTGGACTATCAATCTTATCATTTATGGCACAAAGTCCTTCAAAATGGCTCGGCACCCCCAAGAAAGGTCTCAGCGCCCTCCATATGGGCCAGAAGGGTCTTAGGCGAACCCGCTAGGGGGTGCCGCCTTAAAGAGCTTTTAGAAGCCTCTAGAACGCTCCAGAACGCTCTAAAGGTGGTTTTGGGCCCAAGTTACTTGGGGCCTAAGCCATGGGAAACCAAGCCCAAATAAGGTTATAAATACCCATTTGAGAAACATTCTCATGACATCACTTAAACAGACTAAACGCTAGTTTTAAAAATTGTAATGTTTAATACCAAACGATGTTACTATATATTCTTTCAGATGAATATGTTACAATCTAATGAAGAGTTTTTTTTTTCTCTATAAAAAAAGACAAATTATTGTCAAAACAACATGAATTTGCTTATTTCATATGTCAATTTCGACATCTAAAATTTTGATGGCCCAAATTTCGGCGGACACAAATTCATGATAGCAGAGCCTCTAAAATTGGGGTGTGGTAGTTTATATAATAATATAAATAATAATTACACAACAAATATATAAAGGAAAGCGATAAAACAACAACAACGATCAGTTTCATTCGGTAAAATATTGGAGATCACAAGAAAAATAATTGCATTGAATATCTAAAAATTAAATTAAAGACACCTTAACATTCTAAGAATTATAATTATTTTCTATGTCTCTTCATATTTTTTTAAAGTTGTAAGATTTTTACTTTTAATATTATCAAATATATCACTCTATCAAATAGAAGGGAGACAAACAGAAGGAAGTAAATGTTAATTTGACCCATGTTCAATCTAGTGAGCTTGGTCCAGAGAGGTGTAGCCTCAAAGGTATTAAAATTGACAAAGTTTTCTATGGAAGGAGGGATTAATCCAAAGAGTTTGTTGTGATTTAGAAAAAGCAAGGACAAGTTAATTAGGTTGCATATAAAATTGTCCTGCAGAGGGCTTTCTTTCAAGGTAAAGTTCATTTAAATTGCTCATGTTACTAATGGAAGAAGGGATGGTACATTGGTACCACTGTGTTCATTGAAAAGTGATGGGTGTACTATGGAGTGGACCTTGCAGTCCATAATTTGCATGATATATGCCAGAGACTGAATTAAAGTGCACCCAAAACTACATAAGATGATGCTTTATATGTTACTCAAATTGATAAGTCTGACATGCCAAATAAGGACAGTGTTGGCAGAATTTTTTTCAACATTATTTTTCCATTCCTACAGTATAATTTGACTTTTGTTATTACTTTGGTCATGAAAGGGTGAAGTTGCTACTCTATATAGACTACAAAGTAATTATAGTATTATTCTTCCACAAGTGTTCTCTCTCTCAAAATCTAATACCACGTGACAAAAGCTTCAAATTGTAAAGATTGTTATATCTATATTGCCATACACAAATTATATTGGTACTTGCACCTTCACCCAAAGGACCTCTTCTTTCAATCATGTTGGTACCACCTTCAATAATTGAATCAAAAGAAATAAGACTATTATGTTTACAGATTAAAAGTTTTCAATTGTTTTGCTAAACAAATATTAGAAGCAATATAGACAAATTTAACTCCAGCAGTAACACAACATTTTATTGATTAATCAAATGAATTGATGATTCTCGGCGGGCCAATCTTTTTAAACACTGTACAAAAAGAATAAGCCTGTGCAACTAAATTGGTTGCTATGTAGATAAATTCAACACTATTCAGAAAAGGGAATGAAAAGAACATTATTCACTACAGAATTAACATCAAAATGTATCTTGGGAAGCTTAGTTGAGGCAGGAGGAGTATTGGTTCATATCACTCCATGACGATGAGCTGCTGCTGCTGCACTTGACCTTCTTATGAAACTTGGGGGTTCTGGGTAGGGTAGGACACTTCATTGACCTTATTCATACAAAAATAATAATATAAGAGATTTATTCTGAAGAGAAATCTAATAAGGCTCACAAATAAATAGATGCAACTTTAAATCATCAATTATGTTACTAGATCAGTCCTCACCTCCTTGGGATAAAGGGTCTGTCGAAATATGGCATAGGTTGTGCTTTTGGAACAAGTTCCTTCCGCAATCTTTTTATTTCTTCTTCTTCTGCCAACTTTGGTAGATGCAAGAAAGTCATCAGCATTTAATGAAAAGAAACCTAGACACATGGCGAATTAGTGAAGAAATGTTTGAATAGTAGTAGTGTACCTTCTGTTGTCTCTCCTTTTCCAATTTATATTGCTCTAAGAAGAGCAATTTTTCTGCCATCTGCACAATTCAACATTCATCAAATATTATTTCTATGTCCTACAACTCACATATTTTATAAGTGATAAATGAAGAGAGCTCCATTATTCATAAGTCTATGAATTCAGTAGCTAAAATTATATCCCTAGGAACTTAAAAATGCAAATGGCAGTGCCAAATCAAGAAAAAACAAAGGCTATTATACAAAAGTATTGAAAAAGTACAAGGAGGAGAATTCAGTAACTAAAATTCAGTAATCTATGAATTCATTAACTAAAATTCAGGAGTCTATGAATTCGGTAGCTAAAATTATATCCCTAGGACCTTAAAATGCAAATAGTAGTGCCAAATCAAGAAAAAACAAAGGCAATACGAAGTGTTGAAAAGTACAAGAAGGAGGAGAAAATGAAGATAAAAGAGGCACCTGTTCATCAAACTCGGCACGGTCCAGTGCCCGCACATCAGTATGAAGCTTCAGGTCAACAGGTATGGTAATTTCTTTGACCGGAGGTTTCGCCAAACACTGTATTAGCACCGAAAGAATGTCAAATACCTCATATCATTATAGCAGTATAGGACCATATAGATGCCACTTAATTATAGTGAACTTTTGTGTTTTGGACCACAACATAGTCATATAACACTCAAACAAAGTACTTTTCATTACGTAGCAAAACGGCCTTACCTCAGGTTCATCTGTTGTCCAAGGAAGACCTTGTGCAACAGGAATCCTTTGTTTCTCTTCTTCCGTCTTCATCTGTTGTACTTTTTGTTCAAATACCTCCTCTTTAACCTTTCCTCTTTGCTACATTAATATTCCATAAAAAGTGTCATAATCCAAACAAAATCTTTGGGTAAACAACAACATCAATAATAATAACGGATAGAACTTTAAAATGATCAGTCAATCAATCGTGACGAAATTACATCAGTTCTAAGCTTGAAGGGTTCTGGCCGGGTGACTTTTTGCTGCTTCTTTCTCAACCTTCTCCTTCCCCCAAGAGTGGTGGTTGTTGATTCTAAGCTCTGCAATTCATTCAATTAAAACTTCAATACTCTCAGTTGATTAGTATATCATTAATTACTCTGCATTGTTGTTGAAGAATAAGTGACTCACATTTCTCCTGCTACTTCTACCCCCTTTAGATGTCAAGCTGCGGTTTGTAGAAAGATAACAAAGATCAACAACATAACACTGAAACAGAACTCACTCACTAGTCATGACAATTGATAGACATAACTTATAACATTCATAGATTAAATTAAAAAGTTAGCTTATTTGTGTTCAAATGCAATCAAATAGCCCTTGAAACTTTCAAAATAAATAAATAAATAGCCCTTGAAAAATGTTGATTTTCTGTTAAAACTAATCAAAATGTATTCAATTGCAACTAAATAGAGCCCTTGAAAAGAGTTGATTTGTCAAAACTAATCAAAACTCAATATGTATTCAATTACAATCAAAATAGCCCTAATCAAAACTAAACACTTGATTAAGAAAAAGTCAAACTGCAACTTGGTACAAAGATAATAACAAACATCAACAACACAACACCGAAAATAGCACTCACGCACTTATTCATGACAATTGATAGACATAACTTAGAACATTCATATATTAAATTGAAAAGTAAGTTTATTTGTATTCAAATTCAATCAAATAGCCCTTGAAAAGGTTGATTTTCTGTCTGAACCAATCAAAACTAAATTTCTATTCAATTGGAACCAAATAGCCTTTAAAAAAAATTGATTTTCAGTCAAAACTAAAACAAAACTATATTTGTATTCAACTGCAACCAAATAGCCCTTGAAAAAATGTTGATTTTCCATCAAAACTAATCAAAATTGAATTGGCATTCAATTGCAATCAAAAAGCCCTTATCAAAACTACACACTTGATTAAGCAGAAGTCAAACTGCAACTTGTACAAACATAATACATCACAAACATCAACAACACTACACTGAAAATAGCACTCATTCACTATTTATGACAATTGATAGACATAACTTACAACATTCGTATATTAAATTAAACAGTTAGCTTATCTGTATTCATTTTCAATTTCAATCAAAACTAGTCAAAACTAAATTTTGTCTCAAAACTAATCACAACTAAATTTGTATCCAATTTCAATCAAACAGCTCTTGAAAAAAGTTGATTTTCTGTCAAAACTAATCAAAAACATAACTGGTATTCAAATGCAATCATAACAGTCCTTGGAAAAAGTTGATTTTCTCTCAAATCTGATCAAAACCAAACACTTGGATTAAACAGAATATCAAACCTTCCACGGTCGCTATCCCTATAAGAAGAGACTGAGGCATGTGGATCCTAGCACTCATTCACTATTCATGGCAATTAATAGACATAACTTATAACATTCATATATTTCATATACTAAATTAAAAGTTAGCTTAATTGGTATTCAATTGCAATCGAAATAGCCCTTTGAAAACAAAATTGATTTTTTCACAAAACTAATTAAAACCAAAACAGTTGAGATTAACCAGAATCAAACCTTCCACGAGATCCATCCCAAGAAGAAGAAACAGAAGCACGCGGATCCAACCCAAGATTCTGAGAAGTCATAACCAAATCCTCCGCACAAAACGAAGAACCAGAACCCTTTTCATCCTCTTCCTCATCTTTTCGATCACCATCCTTAGAATCAGGTTCAAATAAAAGCTTCTCAAAAGCCTTAACTAAACTCTGAACCTTCCCTGAGCCAATTTGTGTAACACTCTCTCTCACCTCTTCCCTCAATCTATCTCTGCTCCTCTTCACAATCACATTCAAACCCTCTTCTTGTTTTTCAACAGCTACACTATCAATTTCAGAAATTTCAGGAATTTCTTCTTCATGCTCTTCTTCTTCTTCATCTTCATCAACCCGATTCTTAAAAAACTCTTCTTGACTCTTTCTCAAATTACGGTAAGCTACACAAACACATTTCCTATTCTTCTCTTTACAATTACAATTCAAAACCCTCGAACCTGAATCACCATCACCATCACCCCCTTCCTTCACATCTTCCTTCTGTTTCTTCTTCGCTACTACGAATTTCCTCCGCCGGATTTTGGTTTGAGGGGAATTAGGGTTAGGGTTAGGGTTAGGGTTTTTAGGTTTCTGTGATTTTTTGTTGGAACAAGAAGGGGGAGTATTAGGGTTTATATTCTCAGTGAGTTTGGGTGTTTGTTGAATTCTGGATGATCTACAAGCACGCGGTGTGGTTGTTCCGGCGATGATGGAAGACATGTTCGCCGGAGAAAGTGGTGGCGATTGAATCGGCGATAATGAAAAATGAAAAAGAAAGGGATTGAGAAAATTTTGAGAAAAGAGAGAAAATTTCAGAGTGTTATAGTTTGAAAGAGGTTCGTTTTTCTAACGGCTAGTTTTAATGGGACTCACATGATTTTTTTTATTTTTTTATTAAACATGATTTGGACCCTATAGTATAATATAATCATTTTCCATCTTTTGACCGTTGGATTCTGATTTTCGGTTCTCTATGGGTAATAGCTTTTTTTGGTTCAACGCCGGTTAAGAAAAATCCCATTTTTAGAGGAAGGTTAGCAACACACATTTCAACACATATTTTTTTTATTGGTTAAAATTCATATAGGTGTTAGAAATCAATATATGTCTTGTATAAAATTGTGGGATCCACGTAATTTTCATTCAATAATAGAGTGAGTGTTAGAATAAGTATTTAAAAAAAGAATGATTTTAGCACTCCTTGTAGTTGTAGGATAGAATCATTGAACTTATGAACTATTTCATAGGTTTATTTGTAGATTTTTAAACTTCAACAAGATCAGTGGCGGAGCCAAAAAAAATCTTAAACATGCCACAAAATTTTCGTTGTTATAAGCATTAAACACAAAATTGATCATAAAAAAATTAAAACACACATAAAAAAAATTTAAATAAACAATTCACAATGTGATTTGAGTAACTTAATATCATTAATAATAGACTTAAAACTTGTTGGCAAAAAAATAAATAATAGACTTAAAACTAATACTATTGAACCAAAATAGGTTTTGTACAATGCCTCTAAAGTTTTGATGATAACAATGTATGAAAAGAAAAATTTGATACATTAATATGTGTTCAAGTGTGCAAGATCATAAAATTAAAATTGTATTGTTAAAACAAGTTTTGGTTCTGGAAGAACAAGTTTATGAGCACATTTAAGAGCATTTGAAACAAGTGAGAGGATGATGATTTGGGCAAACAAGCATTTGAAGTAGTCAAGCATTTGAAGTGGTCAAGCATCTGAAGGTCAGAAGACTCTGAAGGATTCAAGACTGTAAAGAACTCAAGACTCTGAAGGAACGTCGGTATCTGAAGTAGTCAAGCATCTGAAGGTCAGAAGACTCTGAAGAATTCAAGACTCTGAAGAACTCAAGACTCTGAAGGAATGTCAGCATCAAAAGACTTTGACTGGTTTTGTCTTCTTCTGAAGGAAGGTCAGTATCAAACTATGAGTAGTACAGTTTGTCATTTTCTGACCACGTACAGAAACAAACAAAGGAATTCAATGACAAAGGGAATGAAACATATAATTCCAATTGATCGCAAGAATTTCGAATGACCATTCAACGACACTAACCAAATCATGCAAGTTTCCAACATCTTAGATCAAGCTTCTCATTGACTCAAATATATGCGTTGACACTTTCCATCGTCTCTCAGAATTTCCCCTATATAAGGAGCTGAAGACTTGAAGAATAAATAACACTACTCTAAATTTTACAAGTGTCATTACACTATCAAAATCAATAGCGCATAAACACTTAGAGAACTTCTTATAAACTTTCATATCTTATAAATTCTTAAGTCTCAAAGTCCACCTGAACTTTACTGTATTACACATCTGATTGTATATCAAGTGTAAAACCAAACAATCTTTTATTTGATTAAGTTAGATTGTAGAAGTCTCTTGTTTGTGTGCTTGAGCAATTTGTAATCTTACTAGTTATAGTGAAATTCCTTGGAAGCGCAAGGGGATTGGACTACTCTCGGTTTGTGGGAGGAACTAGTATAATTGTTTTGTGTCTCTCTCTATCTATGTGTTTGATATCATACCGCTGCAACTTATCTCTGCTTCAAACTCTGAACATTTTTCATAAACACTTAAAAAAAGTTTAGAAAAGGAAAACACAATTCAACCCTTCTTTCTTGTGTTTTACTCATCTTTAGTTGGTATCAGAACACGGCCTGTGTTCTGCACTTAACCGTGTCACAGAAAAGATCTTGAGAAAAACATGTCTTCTACAACTGATTCTGGCTATGGTGGTTCTGGGAACAATAACAACAACAATGTTGTTGCCTATGATTAAAACAACGCTTCTACCTCTGAAAAGATCAATTACTCAGCCAGCTCCATCCTTCAATGGTTTCCGCTATTGGGTCACCCACCATTTATGTCCACGTACCAAGCACAATAGTGCTGGTCATGAGAGGGTGTGTTAAAAAAATCTCACATCGGACAAAAGATGATCTGAACATTTGTTTATAAGTGAAGTGGAAATAATAGTCACAAGAAAGGGGGGGTTTGAATTGTGACCCTTTTTAAATTTAACCTGCACTTGTGGTAAATCATTCTCAAGTTGATACTTGGAAGAGATAAAAACTTGGTTAAGTTTAGAACATTCTGAAGTGCGTTCAGAACTGTTAGCGTAATAAATGATGAACAACGTGATAATGGTGTGTAAACTGAATTTAAACATTTATGCTGAAAATAAATAGGAAAGGGATAGAGAAGAAAGGCACACAGAATTTTATAGTGGTTCACCCAATGTGGGTTAGTCCACTCCTCACAATCTTGTGAGAGTTTCCACTATGATGCTTGAGATAACCTCTCAAATCCTGCACCGTACAATCTTGTTCCCTTGGAACGGTTACAACCTGTATTCTCTAAGCCTCAGCAGGCTCTCCACTTTCTGTGCTAAGTCACACCAGACCTTGCACTATGTTACTCAACCTAGACTTTAATACCCTTAAAACTAGATGAGATTTGCTCTTTACAATTGATTGGAGTTTTGAAGAAATGTTGTCAAGATGAAGACAATCAGAAGAGAAGAAAGGAGGGAGAAATTATCTTTAACAAGATAAAAGAGAATTAATTTACACTTTTAGAGACAATTTGAAATCTCAGTGATGATCAATTCGAAATGCTAAAGCTTCAAACACTTTTCATATGTTTTCTTGTATGCTTTGCAATGGTGTGTGTAATGCTGAGCCTTTCACTTCTATTTATAGAGTTATTGGTCTCTTGTAGCCGTTGGAGGGTGACCAATGGTCTTGTGCCATGTGTCCTGGGCCCCACTGACTTTTACTTGAAAATCTGGGTGAACATTCTGAACTTCAGAATGTTGTTGTGTTCTTGAGAATACTTCAGAACGTTGTTGCATTCTTGATGATCTTCATCTGGGTTCATCATGTATGATTGAAGATATGAGTTTCTGGGTTCATCATGTATGATCTTCATCTGGGTTCATCATATGCGTCTCATATGATTTTCTGGGCATTATCCATAAGCAGTGACTTTAACACTTACATCAGAATGTTGCTGGATAATACTTTCCCAGATTTGCCTTGGAAACAGTGCAGGACAGATAAAGTGGAACTGTCACTTCATGCCCATGCTTTAGGGGATTTTGCTGGTCTTGTACAGTACCAACTCCCTTATGTGTCAAAATCTTATTGATTCTGACTTGGAGATTGTAATCTTGCTTTTGCTTTACTTTTCCAACCACTCTACTATTGCTGTCAGAATTAAAGCATGTGCTGTATTGAACTTTCTGAACTCTGAAAGTTCCTTTTGTTTTACTTAGGATGATTTGTAAGACTTCCATTTGATGAAATCAAATCCTAATAGTAAAACATCAATGAAGTGCAGTAATTTGAACATCTAGGATGATATTCCCTTTTGGAATATTCCTATTAATTCAATGTTCATAGTCTTAAATGAACATTGAATATCCTTTTTGACATTTATCTTGTAAATGCCTTTATTGCTTGATTGATCCATGCAAGTATGCTTTCCTAGACATTTATTCATGCCACGTGTGATTTGCATGTTCTTGATAGTGTTCTTGAATTTCTGGGCTTGTGTAAAAGTAGCCTTATGACAAACTTTCTGAACTGTGAACAAGCTTCTGAACTATGTTCAGCTTCTGAACTGTGTACAAGCTTCTGAACTGCGTTTCAGCTTCTGAACAGCGTCCCAGCTTCTGAACTGTGTTCTAGCTTCTGAACTTCATTCCAGCTTCTGAAGTACGTTCCAGAGTCTGAACTGTGTCCAACCTTCTGAACTCTTGTTTAACATTTTGAACTCTGACTGAGTTCTTTATTCTTAATGATCTTTGATTCCTTTTATCTTGGTATGGTTCATACTTTGTTCCTGTCTTAGTTAATCACTCAAGAACACATTAAATACCAAGAACTATCAAAGTCCATTAATCCTTTAATCACCATAGATGTCTTTAATGATTTCTTGATCCAACGTCAAAATCTTTTTCCTACATATGATATGTTCATATCACATCTGTTCTTGTATGTTC
Organism: Medicago ruthenica; assembly: GCA_018208015.1. Classification (NCBI taxonomy): domain Eukaryota; kingdom Viridiplantae; phylum Streptophyta; class Magnoliopsida; order Fabales; family Fabaceae; genus Medicago; species Medicago ruthenica. The sequence goes on along the minus strand of CM031377.1, from coordinate 94,352,733 downwards.
TTGGTGTGGACATTGAATTTTGGGTTTGCTCTAACGAACCTTCTGAGCAACCTTTTGAACGACCTTCTGAACTCCTTCTGGGTTCATACATATGAACTTCAGAATGTTTCTTCTGGGTTCCTTCTTTTTTGATGGTTGTACTTTATGTTGAACATTATGATTATCTTAAACATTCTAATGTTCTTCAATACTTTGAACCTTATGAAGGTTGTTTATTTATTCCCTTCAAAAACTACTTGAAGCATATAAATGAGAGATCATTTGTTTTGACAAACAAGATGATTCTTTCTTTGAAGTCCAAAAGAATATTTCTTTGCATCATTGCTTGTAACCGATGACTTTAAATATTCTTGTTTATCGATGAAGTAATCCTTTAATATTTCTGGAAATATTCTGGGTTAATTGTTCATGATCATTATGAACTACATTCATATGAACATTCTGAACTCTGAACTTCTTATCCTTAGAAGCTTTAGAAGTGTGATACTTTGAGGAGGTTCTGAGACTCTTCCTAACTTATATGCATATTTCCTTTTATCTTGTTTACCCATGGAGGATCTTCACATCATATAACATAAAACTCAATGTGAATTTTGTCACATAACTTCAAGCACCTTCTTGTGTAGCTTGTGATGTAAGTTCTTCCATCATGATTCTTGAGCTATGAATCTTCATGGAGATATGATACTATTGTTTCAACTGATAATATACTCATTCTTTCATTGTGGAGTAGATATAATGCACTTATTGATGTGGGTGGCTTCTAGCTTATCCACTTATGTGATTCCTGTTCTTATAACAAAAACTCAAGTGCAAACATCAGTAGATCACCATTCATAAAACTTATCATTTATTCCACGAGGTTTGTTATCATTAAAACATTCATCAAAAAGATTTTTGCTTCAACAATCTCCCCCTTTTTGATGATGACAAACCTTTTGAATAAATCTTAAGTTTTATGATGGATATAATAATAAATGTAAGAATGTTCATGGATATGCAATTAAACTCCCCCTAAACACATGCAAGAGTTTAATTCTTATCAAACTAATTAAACTCCCCCTCAACATATGCAAAAGGTTAATTCATAACATTCTTCATTAATTAAATCCATTTTAGATTTTTCTCTCCCATAATACATATGTCTCCCCATCCTAGGTTTTTCTCCCATCATATATATATCTCTCCCCCTTTTGTCATCTATCAAAAAGTACTAGGGATGATATGAAGGAAAAGTGACATAATCTTGGAAGGTAAGAATCATAAGACATTACATGTAATTCACAAGTGTATTCATATATCAAACTCATGGTTTAATTTAAAACACATTGCAGGGATCATGATCAATCATTATTTCAATCAGTTGTATAAACAAGACATGAAAAATGATAACATATGCAACTATTTCAACATATTCCAAATATGAGATATTTTTCTCAAAATTTGAGAAAATGTTTTTGTCCTTGATTTCAATGTTTTTGAAAAGATTGATATTTTCAAGTATAGAAAACTCCCCCTAAGTTTTAGAGATGAATGTCCTATTACATTTCAAATCTTTTGATTTTCTAAGAAAATAATTATTTTCTTTAACTTATTGTCATAGCATATAAGTTTTTCATTTGGACAAAGCCATGCTAAAAATTAGAAAATGATTAACTAATCTAAATTGAGTCTTTAAAAGAGAAAAGATCAATTAATCTTATTTAGCAATTTCTGAAATTGAGAGAAAATGAAGTATTTGTGGAAGCGGTGAAATCAGAGTTTAGAAAAGATCTTTCTCTCTCTAGAGTATTCTCGTGTTGGAAAATATTGCTGATTTTTTTTAAAAAAAAAAAGATGAAATGCTTTAAAGTATCATTTGATGCAAGATAGTTTCTTTAAAAGAAATCAATTACAAGCAACAATTTTTTGACACAATTTGTGGAAAACACACATGTTTACAATCAAGTATGTGATTATGTTTACTTGCATTTGTAGGTGTGTGTGAGTGATACCTTTTGAGTGTTGATCTTTCAAGTTTTCATGCTTGAAAAGCATGTTAGACACTTAAGGTCAAATTGCAGAATAGTCTTATGCAACAATTTTATGCACAAACACATATTGATATGTCATTGATGTTTACAACTCTATCTTTGTCTTCAATTTTTGCAATTAGAGTAAGATAATTATTCAACAATGCCTAAAACAAACTTTTATGCTCAAAGCAGGGTCAATATAAGTTTAAGAACAAAATGTGCAGACCTTAGAACAATTTTTTGAAGATTACAACAAGATCACACACAACATCAAAATGAAGATCAAGTATATAAAAGAAATCTTCTAATGATAAATTCAAACATAAGATTCATTTGAAATCATGTTTGAAGAATGGTATTTTCATAAACCATATCAAAATCATGTGAATATCTTCACGTTTCAGATTATTCTGAAGTTTGACAAATTAAGACATTTTTTATGTTTCATATCAATGAACAATCATGATTCAACATTTATGATCAAACATAAATCTTCCTATGAATTATTTAACAACAATGATGATTTGGTTTGCAGCTTATTTCAATAACTCAGATAGAAATGCATCAGAATCATTTATTTCAAATGTGAAGAGATAAGTATTCACAAAATGATGTAACACATTTAACATTTAACATGATAATTAAGAAGGGATTTGGGGCAAATAATGAGAGAATATTATGCATAAATTTATACATAACAGAAACAACCCCTTGTTCAATTATTATAACACTAATTTATTTTAAATGCACCCTTAATATATCTTGTTAAAGCATAAGACATCATGCAATGATTTTAATCATCAATTATGACTTGTGCAGTTGCAAATGAGTATAATATCATCATGAAAGAAGTATGAACAAAGAGTGAAAAAAATTATTGCATTTAAGTTTAAACATTTGATATATGCACATTTTAGACATGACATAATTTGATGCATTCAATCATCACATTTATTATAGTGCAAATAAATGTGTACCTTGTGAGATGATATCCCTTACTTTGAGATTCAATGAAGAGAGCATGTTTCTCTTTCTTTGAAATACTTTTTCATCTGGATGGAGAAGTCCAAGCATCAATAAGCATAACCTTCTGAAGCAGTATAATCATCAGTAGCTTTCTCTTCTTCTTAGTCTTTCCAGCTTTCTGATATGAGTGTCTTTTGTCATATCTAGATGTTTCAGGATCTGCAGACATATGATCAACAGATGGAATGCTTTGTTCATGAGGAATGTTTTCTTGAACATTCTTAACTTGAGTTGCATGAATTGTTCCATCATTTTCCATATGAGAATCCTGAAAGACTCTTGCATTGAAGTCTGAGCTGAGTTCTTCCACATTCAGATCAAAACCAGCTTGATTTCCAGCTAGCTCGTCTTCATCAAATTCCTTTGTGGTAGTGTTTTCACTAAGCATGTGTGTGGCTAGAACTTTAGCAACATCATGCATATCTTGATCTTTTAATGACAGAGGGTCATTTCCCATATTAGATTCTAGAACAATTTCTTTTTCATCTATATGGAGTTCATTCATGATGTTTGTAACATCAACTTTAGATTTTGAAATTGTTTCAGCAGTAGAAGATTTAAAGGATCCTTCTCCAATAAAAGCTTCCATCTTTGTTAGCTTTCTGAGGTATTTCTCCAGAAGCTTCTTCAATTTCATCAACTTTCTGAGTTCCATCTTTTAGTAGCTGCATTAACTTTTTGAAGTCATATTTCAGTAGTTGCATCAGCTTCCTTTTGAAGTTCTTCAACATTCTGAACTTCATCAGCTCTCTGAACTGCTTCATTAGCATTATCAGCAACTTTTTGGAGGGTTTCTCCAGGGATGTCTTGATCCATTATTGGAGGATCTGCTTCCATATGATCGTTTTAAGGAGATGCATCTTCTTTTTCTGAGAGATTTCCAACTTTCTCAACTTTTCTCTTATTCCTGCTTGAAAACAGAGGGATGAACTTTGAAGCTTTCAACTTTTTGGATTAAGTAGCTTCAGCATCATGAGCATTATCTTGAATATTTTGATCTTCAGTTTCTAATGTTTCTTGAACAATCTGAATTGTTTCCTGAGCATTTTTAAACACATCAGTGTTGAAGTCTGATTTTAGATCTTCTATGTTGAGATCAAAACTCGTTAAAAATTCCATTTGTTCATCTTCTTGTGATTGAGCATTTTCTCCACTCATCATCTTAGAAGCCAATATTCCTGCAACTTCCTGAGTATCTTCATCAACTTCTTGAGCAACTTGCTCAGTATTTTCTTCAACTCTCTGATCTTGGTCAAGAGGGTTTTCTTCAACATTCTGAGGTGTCAACCTTCTGATGTTCCCCTTTTTTTTGGCAACATTCTCAACTTCTTTTTGAAGAGATGCATCACCAGCTGAGTCAATCTTCTGACTGTCTTCTTTAGTGATTGCAGCAACCATATGAGCCTCTTGAGGTATCTCATCATCTTTCATTTGAGTGACAACCTCATCTTGCACAATTTCAACAACTTCATCTTCTTTATGAAGTTGTTCTTCATTCTCACCAGCAACATTCTGAACTGCTTTTCTTGCAAGCTCATCAACTTGTTGAAACAACTCCAGGGCTGGAGGAGAATGAGCTTCATCATCTTCCATATTTTCAGGAGATCCATCTCCTTCTTTCTTCTAAATGCTGGATAGGTTTCTAACCTTCTCAACTCTTCTTTTCTTCCTAGTTTTTTGAACTTTCTGATCTGCATGTCTTTTCATAGATCCAGATGTTCCTGAGGTTGGAGGAGTTGGCATGTTTGAAGTGGTGAAGTGAAGTTGTCCTAAGGTTTTGGTTGTGAATCTCATGAAGGTGTATTTACTTTCTTCACCTTCTAGGGATACTTGTGCAGCCTTAAAGATTGGAGTCATATGCATTCCATATGGCAACTCAACAACTTTTTGTTTGACAGCCAGACAAGAATCAATCATGTATTGAAGAGTTATGAAGCAGAGGTTGAGTTTTGTTTTGGTCATGAGATGGTACATGATACATAAATCAGTATCAGTTACAGCATCAAAGGTTCCACATCTAGGGAGTAAAGTGTGCCTAATCATGTTATGGATGATTTTAGGGACATCTTGAAAGTTTGTGGAATTGAAATCATGATCAGGTTTAATGTGTTCTAGGATAGGTTGTGGTTCATGTTTAGGTGATGACAGATGATAGCTTATTAGAGGTGTGCAAATAAATGAAGTTTTGGTTGTATGACTTGAACTCATTTTGGATTGTTCCATTGTTCTAGAACAATTCAGCATCATCTTGAGAATCATCATCATTATGATCTCCATACGCATTTCTTGAACAACAGTTGTCCAAGATCAAGGCTTTTCTTAGACGGTCAAAAGACGTTCCTGCAGCACAAATGGGTAAAGCTTTTGGTACCCATATTACTTTGGGTCCTTAGAGGTTAGTGTTTCTCTTTTCAAGAGATTCTTTCTTATGACCACATTCTGATTTAAGATGATCAGATTTGTTATAATAAGAACTTTATATTTTACCAATCTCAACCTTTTGACATCATTCTATTTCAGTGTAAAAAATGATTCAGATCTTTTATGAAAACACTTTTATAATCTGATTTTTTTTAAAAAAAATCTTTATGATAACAAACTGATTCTAGATAATAATATATGTTATAATAAACACAATAACCTTATCAACCTTTTGAGAGTATTCTGATATAGGATAATATGTCTTTTTGAAATAAGGATTTTTCTCAACTTTCTTTTTATAAAACAGCAAACAGATTTAGAATGATGAATTCTTTTGTAAAATGAACATTTTTAATTTAGATTCTCACTTTTGTTTGTAAGAGTTTCTGAATCCTAAACCAGCCCCCTTTTTTTAAAAAAAAAGATCTTGACAGACTTCAGAAAATTGGTTATGTCCTTTTTCAAAAAAAAATTTACTACTCTTTTGTATGTGAGAGGTTATGAATCTTGAACCAGCTTTTTAAAAGGTATTAACAGACTTCAGATAGTTGGTTATGTCCTTTTTTTAAATTTTTACTTTCTTTTCAAAATAACATTTTGTTTCAATAATTTAGAATTTTCTAAGTCTTGCAACTTTTTTGCTCATTGGGAATCTTATGTTTCTCAAACATTTTCAAATAAGAGTGTTGCAATTCTTGAATGGTTTTAAGATATTTTTCATTCAAGATTAGTAGTTTCACATTTTCTTTCTTTATTTCAGAAAACTTATTTTTTAAAAGTTCATACTTTTAAGATAAAATGTATAAGTCATATGAAATATTATTAAACACTTTGCATAAAAGATAAGGATTAGAATTTATTACCTCTTCACTTTCTGTGTTTGTCTTTACTCATGTATTGACTTTTTCTTTTTCTTCAAAGTCTTCACAGGATGCCATCTTTGCACTTTCTTGTTCAAAGGACGTCTAGTTTTGAAATATCTCACATTGTTGCATATGTGACATGTACTTTGATTTGCAGATTTTGACATCACTTCTTTCTGGATCTTTTCCTCATACACTGTTAAGTGCTCAAACCATAGAGGCAGAGCTCTGATACCAATTGAAGTGGAAATAATAGTCACAAGAAAGGGGGGGTTTGAATTGTGACCCTTTTTAAATTTAACCTGCACTTGTGGTAAATCATTCTCAAGTTGATACTTGGAAGAGATAAAAAATTGGTTAAGTTCAGAACATTCTGAAGTGCGTTCAGAACTGTTAGCGTAATAAATGATGAACAAAGTGATAATGGTGTGTAAACTGAATTTAAACATTTATGCTGAAAATAAATAGGAAAGGGATAGAGAAGAAAGGCACACAGAATTTTATAGTGGTTCACCCAATGTGGGTTAGTCCACTCCTCACAATCTTGTGAGAGTTTCCACTATGATGCTTGAGATAACCTCTCAAATCCTGCACCGTACAATCTTGTTCCCTTGGAACGGTTACAACCTGTATTCTCTAAGCCTCAGCAGGCTCTCCACTTTCTGTGCTAAGTCACACCAGACCTTGCACTATGTTACTCAACCTAGACTTTAATACCCTTAAAACTAGATGAGATTTGCTCTTTACAATTGATTGGAGTTTTGAAGAAATGTTGTCAAGATGAAGACAATCAGAAGAGAAGAAAGGAGGGAGAAATTATCTTTAACAAGATAAAAGAGATTTGATTTACACTTTTAGAGACAATTTGAAATCTCAGTGATGATCAATTCGAAATGCTAAAGCTTCAAACACTTTTCATATGTTTTCTTGTATGCTTTGCAATGGTGTGTGTAATGCTGAGCCTTTCACTTCTATTTATAGAGTTATTGGTCTCTTGTAGCCGTTGGAGGGTGACCAATGGTCTTGTGCCATGTGTCCTGGGCCCCACTGACTTTTACTTGAAAATCTGGGTGAACATTCTGAACTTCAGAATGTTGTTGTGTTCTTGAGAATACTTCAGAACGTTGTTGCATTCTTGATGATCTTCATCTGGGTTCATCATGTATGATTGAAGATATGAGTTTCTGGGTTCATCATATGCGTCTCATATGATTTTCTGGGCATTATCCATAAGCAGTGACTTTAACACTTACATCAGAATGTTGCTGGATAATACTTTCCCAGATTTGCCTTGGAAACAGTGCAGGACAGATAAAGTGGAACTGTCACTTCATGCCCATGCTTTAGGGGATTTTGCTGGTCTTGTACAGTACCAACTCCCTTATGTGTCAAAATCTTATTGATTCTGACTTGGAGATTGTAATCTTGCTTTTGCTTTACTTTTCCAACCACTCTACTATTCCTGTCAGAATTAAAGCATGTGCTGTATTGAACTTTCTGAACTCTGAAAGTTCCTTTTGTTTTACTTAGGATGATTTGTAAGACTTCCATTTGATGAAATCAAATCCTAATAGTAAAACATCAATGAAGTGCAATAATTTGAACATCTAGGATGATATTCCCTTTTGGAATATTCCTATTAATTCAATGTTCATATATAGTCTTAAATGAACATTGAATATCCTTTTTGACATTTATCTTGTAAATGCCTTTATTGCTTGATTGATCCATGCAAGTATGCTTTCCTAGACATTTATTCATGCCACGTGTGATTTGCATGTTCTTGATAGTGTTCTTGAATTTCTGGGCTTGTGTAAAAGTAGCCTTATGACAAACTTTCTGAACTGTGAACAAGCTTCTGAACTATGTTCAGCTTCTGAACAATGTTCAGCTTCTGAACTGTGTACAAGCTTCTGAACTGCGTTTCAGCTTCTGAACAACGTCCCAGCTTCTGAACTGTGTTCTAGCTTCTGAACTTCGTTCCAGCTTCTGAAGTACGTTCCAGAGTCTGAACTGTGTCCAACCTTCTGAACTCTTGTTTAACATTCTGAACTCTGACTGAGTTCTTTATTCTTAATGATCTTTGATTCCTTTTATCTTGGTATGGTTCATACTTTGTTCCTGTCTTAGTTAATCACTCAAGAACACATTAAATACCAAGAACTATCAAAGTCCATTAATCCTTTAATCACCATAGATGTCTTTAATGATTTCTTGATCCAACGTTGAAATCTTTTTCCTACATATGATATGTTCATATCACATCTGTTCTTGTATGTTCTTGGTGTGGACATTGAATTTTGGGTTTGCTCTAACGAACCTTCTGAGCAACCTTTTGAACGACCTTCTGAACTCCTTCTGGGTTCATACATATGAACTTCAGAATGTTTCTTCTGGGTTCCTTCTTTTTTGATGGTTGTACTTTATGTTGAACATTCTGATTATCTTAAACATTCTAATGTTCTTCAATACTTTGAACCTTATGAAGGTTGTTTATTTATTCCCTTCAAAAACTACTTGAAGCATATAAATGAGAGATCATTTGTTTTGACAAACAAGATGATTCTTTCTTTGAAGTCCAAAAGAATATTTCTTTGCATCATTGCTTGTAACCGATGACTTTAAATATTCTTGTTTATCCATGAAGTAATCCTTTAATATTTCTGGAAATATTCTGGGTTAATTGTTCATGATCATTATGAACTACATTCATATGAACATTCTGAACTCTGAACTTCTTATCCTTAGAAGCTTTAGAAGTGTGATACTTTGAGGAGGTTCTGAGACTCTTCCTAACTTATATGCATATTTCCTTTTATCTTGTTTACCCATGGAGGATCTTCACATCATATAACATAAAACTCAATGTGAGTTTTGTCACATAACTTCAAGCACCTTCTTGTGTAGCTTGTGATGTAAGTTCTTCCATCATGATTCTTGAGCTATGAATCTTCATGGAGATATGATACTATTGTTTCAACTGATGATATACTCATTCTTTCATTGTGGAGTAGATATAATGCACTTATTGATGTGGGTGGCTTCTAGCTTATCCACTTATGTGATTCTTGTTCTTATAACAAAAACTCAAGTGCAAACATCAGTAGATCACCATTCATAAAACTTATCATTTATTCCACGAGGTTTGTTATCATTAAAACATTCATCAAAAAGATTTTTGCTTCAACAATAAGTGGGTGCAATCTTCACCTCACAAATCGATATTGTGGGGTTGTATTATACCCAACCACAAATTCTAAGAATTTGCATGTCTTAGATGCCTTAGCAGAAATGGTCCACTGACTATGTTTTCCTCACTTCTATGTTTTGTCTAATGAATTGTTCACAAAAAAAAAAAATATAGATACAAGACAATACAGTAGACTGTCTTTTTACACCGTGAAAGAATTGAAATTTTCCACCTTCACTCCCAAAAGTTTTAGGACATAAAGAATTGGTTTAGAATAAATTTCAAGATAATTCAAGCAAGTTCAAGAACTTCTAAATTATAGAAGAGAATCAAGCCAAACATACTTTCAATATTTTCTTAGCATTTTTAACTCCAAAACCTAATCAGAATGTGAAATACAAAGATAATTCATTTTCACAAAAACAAGGTCGCTCCCTCACATAACCACTCAACAACTACCAAGCAACCACTTTCTCTTTTCTTTTCTCTATTTATTCCTAAAAATAGACAACATAACAGACAATAACATAAATGAGAATTCATAAAAACATAATTGACCATAACTGTACGTCATATTTTATTTCTAGTACTGCTATTTATCAAGAACACACCTGATCACGAACTTCCCGAATCGATAGGTACTACCCCAAGCACAAGAAGTGCAAAAAATAGATCAAAAACTAATACACAAATCACATACAATGCTATTTGCAAAACATGTAGCAAAATAGCAGACTTCTAAAGGTCACATGAAATTACTCATACATTCACATGAAATCTAATCTCCAAATTCAGCAAACTGACCGCAAGCAATTGAGCAAGATGAAATTGCCGCTGCCAGTATAATAATTCTTGTTAAAATGCAGCATAAACACACATTGCAAAGACAACAATCACATATATAGGTTGAGTGATTCTTTTTCTCAGTAATTATGGGTAATAGTTAACTACTAATTAAAATCAAGCCTAGTTGATTACAACTCTAAATAACCATGCTCAGAAATGAATCAAGTTTTGTCCTAAGTACCAGGAACTATAACTCCAAGATATCATATATAATTCAATTAAAATAAGAATAACCTTTTTGGTATACATGAAAATAGAATAATTCTAATCTAAATATTCCAATAAACAGAATTTGAGACATTATTAAAAATTACATAAACTGTTGCTACAACTAATCATGAGATGTCTTCCAAACAGGAGACCACCTGGGTTTGGAAGACTTGTCAATTAGTTTCTCTTGAAAGACGGCTCTGATATGAGCTCAAAGAGTGACTGAGTGAGAGGAAAAGAACAATGGAAGCAGTGGTTAAAAGAGCTATTTCATATGTGCATATAAAAAGAGCTACGAGCTTTTTGTAGGGCAAGTATCCAAACTTTGTTCTCCCTTGAAAAAAATGGGATGGGATTTTTAGTATACAATAATTTTATTTAACTTTTTTTTTCCTTTGAATTTTGGTTTCCTTTTCAATTTTGGTTTCCTTTTAAAATTATTTTATTCAATAATTTAATATTCATCTTACTATGTGCATAATCTAAGTCTTTTCTTTACATGCATGTCATGACAACCTGAACCTATTTTCCACTATTCTACTATAAGTGATATCCCAAATCTGTCTCTCTTTAATATATTCATATAGCTATGATATAATCCTAACTCAAAGTGTGTGTGTGTGTGGGTGTATATATATATATATATATATATATATATATATATATATATTGTGTAGGGTTTTTTTTATTTTTAAATATCATATCCATATTTTGCACCAATTTTTTCAGTTATTTTTCTTCTTGCTAAATTGCACCCGAAGCTTCTTTTACCACTTCTATAATTTTTAAAAATTATAGAAAAAATCACCCTATTCGAATTTATTCATCTACAGATAAAAAAATACAGTTTTGTCCAAATTTATCCATCTTAACGTGAGAAAGCACAGCATGTCTAGATGGATAAATTCATAGATGTGCTTTTCAAGAAATCAGTGGTGGCAAAGGAGCGAGGTTGGTAAACGCAGCTCCAAATTATAATAATGTTCAATTATATAGAGATTTAGATAAGACTATTACTTTTTGTATGTGTTTTTTACGTGCCTTATTATTATTATTTTTTAAATACCATTTGATTGGATTATAGATTCCGATCCATGTTTCAGATTATAAAATTCGAACTATCTCAGAGTTCAACAAACTGCTTGAAATGATTCTATGTCTTTGTAGACTCAACAAATTTTCATTATATAAAATAATATAAAAGACAATGAGTTAATAATTATATTAAAAAATCATTATATAGTTGTTAATGATATACATTTCAACTAATCTTCCCCGAGGTATATGCTACAATCATCAAGTCTAAAACTTTCATCCTTTTCAATCTTGACTCCATCTCCAACCTTCTCTTACGGGTCAAGATTTTCAACAAGAAACAAATCATCATCTTCTACTACCTCATAATGTGCCTCCCCACTTAGTTCATTATATTTAATCATCCTATCAACATATCTTTCATCTCATGACTTTGCATCCTCTCGACAATATTGTGCCCATAGCACGGAAGTGGGAGGAATTAGACAATCATCCTTCAAATATACAATTATAAAATGGTTGTCATTCACATGTGCTAGAAACATCATTTGGTTTCTATGCGAAGGTGCACCATGTAAAGGGAAAAATGTTTCTGATTGCCCTTATTGATGGATAGTAGAACCACCACATGCTTGTATTACTATGCAATGATGAAACTCATATCTGGCATGATCATCCATTTATCTAGTGGAGCTAGACCAATACCATCACCAGTTAGAGCGTGTGAGACATGGTTGAAGCGATTGTCCGACCCAACCAATCGGAAATAATGATCACTATCTTCACCGATAAGCTCTTTTAGATGTTGATAACATATCATCTAAAAATTATCAACAGACATGTCACGTAGGCCCACAACTACACAAAATCCACAATGACCATCACCAGCTACAACCACCACATTTTCAATAAATTCATGCATGAACTACGGGATTTTGTCTTTGTGTGGGAAGTTGACTTTAACTGGGCATGGGTTAGGATTATGAGACATTTTACTTTTACGGGGGTTTTTCGTACTTGACACTGTTGACTTGGTCTGTGAAGCCTATGTATCTGGATCCCGAGAGTCAACATGTTCTCAGAGTGAAGGTGATATCTTTGTTGACCGTACAATATGTTTATCCTTCTTTGGTGCGCCCTTTGTATTGATATTTCTTAGAGGTGAACGCATAGAGGTGGTCTTCCGTAAAAACAAACTACTGAAATCGCTCTTTAATATGCACCTTCATGTTGTAATCAACAACATTGAATCGGGCCTGCATTGTGTAACAATATATTAGTTGAATGCAGGAATTTCTGTATTCTGTTCTATTATTGGGGTAGTTCATATTATATAATACGTACTACTATGTTCCAGTTCAGACAATATAATCCAAACTACCTCATTCACCATAGATCCATGTAGGAGAAGTACGTATGCATTGGGCTAGAGAACACTTTGTTCGAATTATGTAATCTGAAACATATACATTTCATTCAGATTATATAATCTGAAGTGTCCTGGTACCAGAACATAATGCAGAAAACAAACATACCAGACAGTAAACCAAGCAGAGTTAAAAATACTAGACCTAAAACAAATCCCATTCTAGTAGAAGAGATATATCTTTCTGGGTATCCTTAGAAACATCGTCATACTCGATCTGCAACTTCTTCCAGTGAGTGTGAATTTCATCCAAATGGAGGGGGAATTGTTCTTCATCTTCCCGGCAATCGTGAACTGATGACAGGCCATCTTACGTTATTCTTAGCATATTTTCCAGTCATTTTTATTCAATTTTGATCCAAGATAGAGGAGTTTTAGAACAATTGGCTATGGTTTTCGGGACATTTTATAATGTTTTTATTTCAAGTCATGTAAGCAATTTTGGGGTGCTTTTGTTGTATTTCAAGGAAAAATCATGCAAATCGGCAAAGCAAAGCATCTTGTGAAGAATTGGGAAGACAATGAATGAAGATTCAAGAGGCCTCTAAACACATTACAAGAGGGAGAAATTCTATTCCAAGACCCAAGACAAGTTATATGGAAGAATTACACTCAAAGGACAAAGAAACAGACGATTACGCACGAGAAAATGCACTCATGCACCCCCGGGTGTGAACCATGCGCCCCTGGGTGCACAAAAATACACTTGTGCACCCCCCGAGTGACATGCGCGCCACAAAGTGTTCTATTTTGGAAAACAAGTACTTTTTGCTACTTTTTGGTGGGAAAACCCCAATTTTAAGGCCCAAACCCAGGTGGAAACTTTGCCTATAAATACAACTCGTCTCAATCATATTTTTCATTCAGAACGAAGCAGTTCAAGAGGAAGGCAAGCACTAGGAGCTTCAAGGAAGGAGTCTCTCTCCTAACTTTACGTCTCTAGGGTGTGTTTTATTTCTTTTGTAATTTGTCTTTAGTTACCATGAGTAACTAAACCTTTAAGGTAGGGTTCTAAGATGAACCTCTATTTTATTTGTTGGATGTATTTAATTTAAGTTCTTTATTCAGTTATTTTATGAATCATGTTTAATTTTATTATGCAAATTCTTAATTTCTTCTGAAGTGAACCAACGTTGATATAACATTAATTAGGAAAATGACATACCTAAATAAAATTATTGTACACTAAAAATCCCATCCCATTTCTTCAATGGAGAACAAAGATTGGATATATGCCCTACAAAAAGCTCGTAGCTCTATTTATTTGCACCATGTGTTGTGACTTGTGGTGCTTAATTTAACGTTAGATGTAGGATAGGACTCCTATCAGGGCCGTTCTTTGGGAGGTGCAAACAGCTCTATGAAGCTGGGCTACCAAAGTTTTGGGGCCCAAAATTTTTTTTTTATGTATAATACACTTAAAAATGGGATATATTTTATTAACACGCTTGCGTTGTCAATTCCATAGATGTGGCCCAACGGTTATTTTTGGTGCTGGAACTCCAAAAGTTCTTGGTTCAATCCCCAGCAGCTTTTCTTCGTTGATTTTTTTTTTCTTCTTGATGAAAACACAATATACTTTTTTTTTCTTCTTGTTTTTGTTAGAGTTGTTCTTTTAATTTTTTGTTCATACTTGATGTGTAAAATAATAAAGTTCTAACAACAAACATTATATTATTCTCAAAAAAAAATATTATAAACGTTTTTTTTGCCTTTGTACTAACAAAGGAAAATGACAACCTAAAATATTGATAAAGATATTTGTTTGAAGTTTTATTTTTATATTATTGATTAGAATATGAATCTTTTTTGTGTAGTTACATGATTATTTTTAATGTTTACAGATACATGATTATTTTTTATGTTTACGGATGTTATTTTCAATTAAATAAGAGATTGTTCCTTAAAAAAATTAATTTTATTTTATTAGGGGCCAATTTTTTTATGAGAGTCTAGCCTCCAATTTTATAGGAATGGCCCTGACTCCTATGAAATAGCTCTTTCAACCACTGATTCCATTGGTCTTCTCCTCTCACTCGGTCACTCTTCGTCCTCATATCAGAGCCTACACAATATATATATATATATATATATATATATATATATATATATATATATGTATGTATGTATGTATGTATGTGCACTTTTTTTCTACACAATTTAAGCATACTCCAAGGTCCAAAGCCATCATCATTAAAATTATTACAAAAATTATTTTAATTTTTATTTAAATACCTGTTTTTAGTTTTCCTATTTTTTGCACTTGGACTTGCACATGTGAGATCTGTCATGATTTGCACATCATGACCATGGATCATTCAAGTGTTTTTTCTTCTATTCATTATATAGTTTGAAATTGTTAAATGTTTCTTTTTGTAGCTTAAAATGCACACAATATTTAGTATTCATTTTCTAACATCTCAAGCAAAGTTCATTCGTAATTTTAAAGTTTGCGCATCTGCTTTCATTAGAAAGGTAGCTTAATCATGGTGCTTTGGTCAATACCTAAAGCCACATGAAATCCTGCTCCATTAATTCCTGTCAATTATATTGCGAATTGGATCGTAAGTAATTATCATAATTACAGAATTCACTTACCTTAAATTAGCATGCAACTTAAAGACAAAATAAAAGTAAAACTATTACCATCAAAATAAAAGTAAAACTAACATCAACTAGTTGTTTTGTTTGCCCTCTTATGCAATGTAGTTTGATTTATTATTTTGTTGCAATGTTTGTTCTATTCTGATTGACTCATCAACGTTACAGATCTGGAGGAAGTTTACTCTGATCACTTTAATTTTTCTCATTTTTGTAGATATTTTGCCATTTTTGTAAAATTAACTTGGAGAATGTAAATTTATTCATAGATTCATCCTTTTTAATTTTAGCAACATTAAATTTGTGTTGTTTTCAATTTTAGTCATCATTTCTAACTTTGAAAAATAGTCCTTGAATTCTTTAAATTTTAGACATTTTTCCCACTATTGAATTTTTTTTATTTAAAAATAGTCCTTGATCAGATGTGTCATGTTGAATAATGAGTTAACAAATAACTCATAATGTCATAATACACATTCTTTAAATACGACAATATTTAGTGATGATTTTTTTAAAATTTTAAAAATTGGGGAATTATATTAAGTTTAATAATGGGAGGCAAAAATTGTATAAACTACATCCAATTTTTTTTCCTAAAGCAAAAAACTATGACAAAATTCAATGAGTAAAAAATAGAAAAAGAAATAGCATATACGACAATTATACAATAGCAGGAGGCAATAAAACATTTTGGGTTAATTAAATAAATAGTCTCTATATTCCCGTGAGTTTAGCTCAGTTGGTAGGGATATTGCATATAATATGCAGGGGTCGGGGTTCGAACCCCGAACACCCCACTTCTTCACATTTAAAATGTGTGAGCTTTAGCCAATAGGCTACTTGACCAAAAAAAAATGGTCTCTATAAGTATCCACAATATCATTTTTAGCCCCAACAAAAAAATCGTATCTTTTAGTTTCGTAAAACTTTCCATTAGTATTTTTAGTCTTTATATAAATTTTCGTCAACTTTTTTTGTCCCTAAAAATTATAATAAAAAATGTTACCGGACTAAAAAATACGAATTTTTTTTGTAGGGACTGAAAACAAAATTTTGAATATTTATAGGGACCATTTATCTAAATAACCCAAATATTTTTAAGTAAGCACTTTTCAACCTATTTTCATTCCTTTCTCTAACAAAATATTCATATCCATTATGTTAAATTAGACACCACATAAGAATGAATTAATCTCAAGTGGTTAATGAGTTCCACCAAAAACGAATCATGAGTTGTATAATCGGATTTATTTATAGTTATAAATAGTTATGCAACATGAAAAAAATACGTATGAACAAAATGGTTGGGTAATATATATGTAGAAAAAATTCGATAAAAATCCAACATACATATTAATAATATAAAGTAAGTAGGTGTCAAAGACTCTCGACGCAAAGTCAGCACAAAGACTGAACTTGTTTGTAACATGAATAACTAGTTTAAGAACTATACTAATTAAGAATCAAGAAATCCGGAAAAAAAAAATCAAGAATCAAGACTCCATTTAGAAGGACTTCTTACACGACTTCGCCCCTCAAAATCCAAAATTTCATCTTTTAGACCAATTTTTCATATTCTTAGAAAAATCCGAAAAAAATTACATTAGTTTTATTTGATTTTTATATTTTTTTGGTGGTATTTTTATATATTTTTTATTTTATTTGACGTGTTTTATCATTTTCTATTTTGTTCTTTGTTGTTTTTAAAAGCGAAATTCGCAAGTTCTGAAATATGAGAGATTATTATTTCTTCTTATATATAAGCATATTTCAGATTGTATAATCCGAACACATCCAAACTGTGTTCGAATTATATAATCTGAAATTCCATGAACTTTTTTGTAAAAAAAATAGGATGGGCGAGAAATGGTTAAAATAGGAAAAATAATAGTCATAATTTTTTGCCTGACTTTATTTAAATCTCGGTTAAACTCCAAATTACATGAGTCCATTGATCTGAGAACCAAGAGTTAACGTTAAAAAAATTAGACACCGCGTAAAAAAGAGCAAAAAGTGTGGTAGATCTTGAAGCATGATTGGAAGTGAAAAGTACATATGACTACGATTTTTAATTCCCCCTCTTCCCACTTCCCCGTCCAGTTCATGTGTGCCTAAAGTTTTTATGGTCCATTTATAATCCAAAATCTTTACTTAAAGTTGAAGCACACATTTTACATCAAATAATGCATATTAGTACATTCCCTTAGCATAAAGTACAAATAATATAGAATATGGCCAGCACGAGAAATTTCTTAATTTACAGCTCATAGTAATTAATCATATTCTTTCGTAGTAGATAGAGAAAAGTAAGCTTCAAATCTTCTGTTGTTATTCTCTTCCAATAGAATTAATTGATTTATATTAACCATGAATGAATTTTTTTTAAACAACGAGGACATGAATTATGAAGCAACCATTTGGGGTTGACCTATTGATTGGTTTGGGATCTTGAAGTGTTAATCTTCTCAATATTTCATGTTCGATTCTCTCTTGTGCCAATTTCGGTGGACAAGTCCATATGACAATGGAGTCCCCGCAAGTGGACGGTGGGTCGGCCCTTCAGATTAGTCGGTCTTAAATCAGATACCAAATTTTAAAAAAGAAATTAAATAAATAATATGATCATCTAGGAAGGTGGTAGTGATGAGAATATGGTGCTTGAAGTTGAAGCTGATAGTTTGACGCACCGGCAAAACGTGTGGAAGCTGTGAACTTATTTTTCGCCATGTGCCAGTTGCATATTATTTTAGAACAAAGAAAACCATGAAACGAAGAATTCGTTGATATTACATAAATTAACCACAAGTTTCCAATTTTGCCCATTCACACTTTACGTACAAAACAAAATTGTGAAATACTTTTTTATGACCAAAATACTTTTAGTTTTGCATTGGCCTAACCGACATTTTTATATGGAAAATGTTTGATGTACTTATGTTTGATACACACTTTGATAGAGAAATGCATAAGAGAGAATGATTTGATATATGTAATAGATTGATGAAGTGATAGAAAAATGATGAGTGTTATTTAAACAATAACTTTTGTGGACAAATTGTGGGACAACCCAAATATACAAAAAAATATGAGTATTGACACTAAAACCAAAACATTAGAGAGAGGGAGTAAAAAGACAATGTGAGTATGAGAGAGAAAGTTGCAACAAAAGTTGTTACAAAATGGTTGTTCAAATATCATTTCTCTAAAAAAATATGAGATATAGTTATAAAATGAGGTGTTGAATGATGTAGGAGAAAAGAGATGTTTAAATATAATGATTCGTTTTATATAATCAATATTGAGTTTAGTAGATTAGTCCTCCACAATATCGAATCGATGCTTGAACTTCGATTGATAGATATTTACATTAGAGAAATAAAAATGATATTTGTACAACAATTTTTAAGACAACACTCTTTTATATTCTTATTGTGTTCTTACTCTCTCTCATCTCTATATTGTTTTTGTGTCAAAAGAAGAAAGAAGAAGAAAGTTGACCAAAAAAACTATCTCAAAATTATTATAAAAATATCATTACTTCACTTCATGTGGAATGAACATATGAGAGACAAAAAACACTTCCTATATATAAGGAAATTATAAATAAATAAATAAATAAGATTGTATAACAATTCTATAAAATTATTTTGGTTAACCATTGTGTGTTAACTATTGTTAAAAAACTATTTTTTTTTTCCGAAAGAAACTAAAATGGAATCATATTAACAAAACAACTTTATTTTCCCCGCACAAGGAGTGCTAGTGATAAGCAATGAAAAAGTAACAATTACATCAATAATGGGATGAATCACCAGAAAGAAAGCCAAAAAATCGACGATACAAAACACCTTCCAAACATAAAAGAGGATTGAGCCACAACATGTAGTAGTTAAAAGCAAAATTGACGTGTTTCGCCTTCAACCACAATAAGATTGAATCTTAATTTTGTCAAGAAGATGATGTATATTATCCTCCTTTTGTTGGAAAACTCGAGTGTTTCTTTCTCTCTAGATAATCCAAAAAAGTAGAAAACCAAATCAAATGAAAAATATCTCGAGACTTTTTTGAAAAGCCTCTGAAGGCACCAAACTGAATAAAATGATCCGAAATACGATACGGGTTGGCCATGAAGAAGCCTAGCCAGTTATAAACAACATTCTAAATTTGTCTGTAAAAGTTGCAATGCAGAAAAAGATGATCAGCGTTTTCCAAATTACCACACCCTCCCACACAAAGCTGAGCATTAGCCAAGATCACCCCCTCTTGAATAAATTGTCATTCGTTGGAATACAATTACAAAGAAGCCGCCACACAAAGTGACTTACTTTCAGATGAACCTCTTTATTCCAACTAAATGAGTATTTTCAAAAAAGATGTTTTGTTCCACTGAGAGTAAACAATTCCAAAGCCAGTTGTCATTAACTTCCTCCTGCAAAACAATAGGATTCAACAAAACACAACACTCCCCCAACTGATCCTCCTCCCAAGCCCGTAATATCCCCTGCCATTTGCAAGCCTCTCCACCCTCACCCTAATCTAATTGCTTCGTCTCAACCACTGTTGCCATTTTATTATCGGAAAGATAAAAAATGTGGCTGAACATAACCTTCAAAACTCCTCCGTCTAATCAAGGATCTCACCAAAATAAGGTCGAAGCACCGTCTCCTAACTCACGCCTTAAATTATCGTTGATCCACCTTCCTACATCCACGCCAACACCATTTCTAATACTAACTAAATCATTCCGCCACATTGAACCCCCTCCAACATCCTCTCGTAAATTACCCACTTCCTCTCTATACCTAGCTGATAAAACTCTATACCACAAACTCCCGCTCTCTTTCTTCAACCTCCAACACCATTCACTAATCAGAGCCATATTGAATTCCCTTAACCGCCGAACCCCAACCCCCGATTCTCTGTTTTTTAGAACAAATAGTATATGGATTTATGTTATTATAAGTTAATAACAAAATATAATGAATTTTAGAATGATGTACACAATATTAAATCTATGGTTGAATTAGAATAAAATAATTAATATTACATTACACTTTTTTTTGGTCTAGTAGCCTAGTGGCTGGAACTCACACATTTAAATGTGGAGAAGTGGGGTGTCCGGGGTTCGAACCCCGGCCCCTGCACAAATTATGCAATATCCCTACCAATTGAGTTAAACTCACGGGACAATATTACATTACACTTATTTAAGAATAATACAAAGGAACTAATTAAGGGAGTATATAATGGTCGACCGCTCCTTAAAAAAAGCTAAAATATATTTGCGACCAATTTAGAGAGCGATTTGTGTTTTGTCAACAATATCAAAATGTTTTCCCCTCAAAAAACAATATCAAATGTTTAGTAGCTATTGTGGTTGATTTATTTCGGTCTCTAAATATGTCATTATATAATATATTTTCAGTAGTGTTTTTTTAGGGGATATTTCTAGTAGTGTTAATGTGTATAGAATAAAATTTAATAATTATTTATTAAAAAAATCTTAATAGGATAAAGTAAACTATTTAAGTTAGAAGTTAATTTGAAAATTTTATTTTGTTTAAGATGGATTAATATAAATATATTAACTATGTATACTTATTTTATGAGAAACTTTGTTATACAAAATAGATTAAAGGAAACAAAAAATTGGACTAAAAAATACATTAAACTTTTTTTTGTTACAAAATACATTAAACTTTTTTTTGACAAAACAAAATACATTAAACTTATACTACCGTATATATTCTCTTTTTTTTACTCAATAACTGTATATACTTTGTTAGTAAAAAAAACTGTATATACTTTGAAAACTGAAAATGAATTATTTTAATTTCAAATCAAATGAACATTAAGTCATATAATGTTTAGTCAAATGAGTAAAACTCAAATATTGAAATATTAATGTTAAATTCAATTTTAAAATTTTATTTGTGCAAAAAACTATCCTAAGAAAGTTTACATTTTCAACTATACTTGAATAAATAATCCAAAAAAAATACTATACTTGAATATTTAATTCTAAATACAATGAGAAATTAAAAAATTTATATATAAGTTTTCTAAAATCACCTAAAAAAACACAGTTTTCTAAAATAAACATATATACTTAGATCAATTTTTATTTGAAATAATTTACCAAAATCTGTTGAATTCTTTTATTTAGGTAAAACAAAGTTGCAGTCAACCTATGTAGTAGCCTTTTCAATGATACACCGAACAAACCACTAATTAGTTGCCAGCCTTACTTTTAATTAATCATATATCAGGAGCTAACTTTTTCTATATGAGAAATAATATTTGAACAACTATTTTGTGACAACTTTCTTTTTCATACTCACATTTTATTTTTATTTTCTTTCTTTATTGCTTTGGTTTTTGTGTCAATGCCTACATTTCTTTATATATTTTGATTGTTTCACAAGTTGTCTAAAAAAATGGTTGTTGAAATAACACTCATCTTTCTATGATTAAGGGTAAACAATGTGAGATAGATGAATGAGTGTCATTTAAGCAAGTGTCTAAAAGAATGTAAGAGTAGATCACCCAAAAAAAAATGTAAGAGTAATTTCTTCAAAAAGTGATTATATTAAAATAATACACTTTTAAGTCTTAAGCAATGTTTAAAGAAAAAAGTATTTTTCTTTTTGACTAAAAAAAGTATTTTTTAATGAAAAAATAAATTATGATTGTGTGTATTTAACATAATTTATTTATGGAAATTGCTCTGTGGTACGAAAGAGTAGCAACGAAAAACGACGAGACAAGTAAATGATCAGTTAGTATTTGTGTGAATACCATTTCTATCCTTCACATATTTTCTTTATTACCACCTTTCCCATGTATGGTAAGTGGTTTCTCACTTCGTCAAATTTCGTTGGAGTGCATGTCGCACTGTATAGCAATGCTCTTTATTTATTTCGGGGAACATAAATTTAGGGTCTTTTTTTATCAATTATTTTTTTAAGGAAAAACTGGATTAAATAAAAACAAAGGAATACTGAGACTTGGGCATAAGACCTAACACAATAAGTCTACACACAATAGTGTAAGTCAATCCAAACAGGTAATACAAAGTGATATTTAACAAAACAACACATCTGGAACCAGACCAAATAAATTCTAACAAACAAGAACTCATCACAAACACAATCTAATGAAGTCGTGTATGGGTACGAAATCAGGCTGCAAGAAAAGATAAAGAGTGACCGTTTGCGAGCACCAATTAGGGTTTAAAAGCTGACAAATGAGCCGACTGCCAACACAAAATATGATTCACATACCATCAATTTCCCGCCATGACAACAACAAGCAACAAAACCCTTTAAAGTGTAGCAGTCCGAAATCAAACATAGAGAATGAACGAGACATATATGACAATGACAATGGTGTAAAACCACCACAGTTGAATTAGAACTTGTAACCAACGACACGAGCATCACGTTTAAGACAACCCGAACGGATTAGAGAACCCAAATCCGAATTGTTTTTCGGCAAAGGTAGGATGGTTATACCACGGTCTACGTAAACTATCCCATCTTCTAGCTTATAGGAGATCTGAAAGTTAAAGGTGAAGAACGCAAAACAAACTCGTAATTTACCAATTATAGAAACAAGTGATTATAGAAAAATGTTTTACAATATTTTCTGTCTTTTTTTTTAAAAATATTTTATCTATCAAAATAATTGTCACTTTAGAATACCAATGTAACATTTATTATTTTTTTCACTATTATACCCTTATTTATTGAATTTTATCAAACTTAACTATTTCACCAACTACAAATAATAAGAGTATTTTAGTAAATGATATTATTTTTATCGTTGAAATCAACATAATTAATCATTTCCTTAAAAATCGTGCACAAACCTTAAACGACTATTATTTTGAGACATGTGGGGTGTTTAATAATTTAAATATTAATTTTAAAAAAGATGAATGTTAGCAACACACATTTTAACACACATTTTTCAACACAGTCTCTTTGATCGGTTAAAATTCACATGGGTCCCACCAAATCATGTGGGGCCCATATAAATTTGGTGGGACCCATGTGAATTTTAACCAATCAAAAAGAGTGTGTTAAAATGTGTGTTGTTAGCATTTATCTTTTCACAAATCCTTATTTTTTTTGGCAAAAGGAAAATTATATTAAATAAAACGAAAAAGATACAGAGAATGATGGGACATTAGGCCTGACTCAAGTACAACCTGAAGGTACAACCCAAACGGGAATACATCGTGATAAAACAGACCATGAGGATCAACCCTAATATATCCTTACAAAAAATTCACTAATCACGGGCGCAACCGAGCGAACCCGCGTACGGGTGCGAAACCCAGTTACAAAAAATATGAAGAGCGAACATCTACAAAGAACGGTTAGGGTTTAAATTTGGCGAATGGATTGACCGATAACACGATATCAAAATTCAAGTGTCAACAGCTCCCTGAACAAAGCAACAAGCATAATAGCTCTTTCGAGCATAAGTACCATAGTGTAGGTAGACATTACTCCCTGAAACATGCAAATCTCAACAAATCTGGAAAATTCTGAGAGTCGAAGAAATTAAACCACCAAACACCAACATACGCGTAAGAACTCAGATTGAGGGATGAGTCCAATACGTTAGTAACCAGACCCTTTCGGGTTAACGGAACCATACCTTTTCGGGTTTTTAATCACAAACAGACCTTTTTCGGATTATTGAAAAAAGAGCCACCGCAAAATGAGTCTCAAGTTTGAAGCCACCACAATCTGTGATCGAACATAACAAAAGAAACATAGTAACTAAAAGGAAAATACGAAAACAAACACAAGAGCCCAAAAACAAACCGCCTCCCCACAGAAGCAAGAACCAGCGCAACAGCAGATTGCAAAATTCGACGGCAGCAAAGCAGGAGCTTCATGGTGGCGCTCGAAAACCAGACAGCAGTTCGCTCTCAAAAAACAAACAGCAAAGGAAGAAAAACACCACAAAAACTCCACCACCAACAACCGAGAACCATGAACACCATCCCAACACCACGAGAACCCAAGAATGACGGCGAGTCACCAAGGAACTTCGACGACATCAAATCTATGGAGGTCTCAAGCAAAGAATGGTATAAACCACCCCAAACAAGAGGCTGTTGGAACAAAATGTATGAACAACTCTATCTGAATAGAGGGAGATTGTTGGAACATATGTATGAACATCTCTCTTTAAGGTTTTGATGATAACAAAGTGTTAAAAAGAAAATTGGTATTGCTAATGCTTTGTTCTAAGTTGTGCAGAACCATGTTCTTAATGTTGGTTAATTAATATTGGTTATGGAAGAACAAGCTAAGAGCAAGAAGGAAAGCTTAGAAGCTATGTTGCAAGTTTGAAGGAAAACTGGGTCTGAAGGCTGAGTCTGCAGGGTGCTTCTGAAGGCAGAGTCTGAAGACTGCGTCTGAAGGCAGCATCTGAAGGCTGAGTCTGAGGGTCAACGAAAGTCAACGTCTGAAGACCAGCTTTTGATGAACAGTGCTTCTGAAGTCTGAGTCTGAAGACCAGCTTCTGATGAACAGTGCTTCTAAAGTCTGTGTCTGAAGACTTGCTTCTGATGAACAGTTCCTGAGAAGCTTCTGAAGTCTGACGTGGAAGGAAAAACAACTGTTACTGTGCGCATTTAATGCCTGCAATGTCAGAACAACTCCAATGGAACAGTTGTCTCCCTGGCTCAAACATTCCCCAGCTTTTAAGGAAAGCAAATTCAAAAATGGCTGCTGCTCTGTTTTCTGCTGAGTTTAGCTCACAATTCCAGCCTGACCTAGCTCAAGATTTGCAACGGCTCCTTGCTTAAAATCTGGCAATCTTCAATAGCTCTAATTTCCTCTATATAAGGATGAAGAATTGAAGAAGAAAACTGCTAAGACTCTTGGAACCAACTGACTGAAAGTGTGCTCTGTTTTGCTGTCCAAAAATTCGTAGTTCACTAAAACTCTTAGAAATTCTCTCAATCTTTGTATCTTAGAATTTCTTAAGGTTAGAGTCTTATACCTGAGTTGTATTAAGTGAACACCTCTGATATTTGATCAAGTGTTTAGCTCAAACTTCTTTCTTTGTAAATCAGTTTGAACCAAAGTCTCAGCCTGCGTGCTGAGCATCCAGAAGTCTCATTACTTAGTGTTCTGAGCAATTAGAAGTCTCATTACTTAGTGTTTTGAGCAGAGAAGTCTCATTACTTTGTGTTCTGAGCATTGAAAGTCTCTTGACTTAGTGTCTTGAGCATTAGAAGTCTCTTACTAGGTGTTTGAGCATTGAAGTCTCATTACTTTGTGTTCTGAGCAATTGTAATCAGTTTGATTATAGTTAAATCTCCTGTAAGTGACAGGGGGACTAGACTACTTTCAACTTGTGGAATGAACTAGTATAAAAATATCTTGTGTCATTCTTTCCCTTTCTCTTTACTTCTTAATCCGCTGCATAAACATCTCTGAAAAAGGTTCAGAACTGATCTATATCAGATTCTGAACTTAACCAAAGTTTTAAGAAAGGAAAAGATTTCATCCACACAATTCAACCCCCCCTTCTTGTGTGTTTTTCTCACCTTTAGAGGCGACGACACCGCCACCCACCAGAGCCACCCCAAACCAGAACATATCCATCAACTGACGACGGGACAGAGGTCGACAAGATCTGACGGAGGAAAAAGAACTACCAAAACCATAGAGCTTGCAAACACCCGAATCGGATATGAGGACATATTATCTGGAACAAAGGACCATTGGATATGAAGAGAGGCACCAGTGGTGCGGAGGGTGAACCTCGTCGCACCACCACACGTTGAGGCTACATCGGAGCGGTGGTTTTGGATATGGAGGAAGGTAAGACGGTGGGAAGGTTGAGTTTAGAGAGAGTTCAAAGAAAAGATTTCTAGAAAGAGATAAATTTCACAAATCCTTAATTAGTCTTGTATTACTAACCATAATAAAAATAATTTTTTTGTAAAAAATCGATAATGGTTTTTATGAAAACTATCGAAAATGTTTTCCCATTTAATTTTTTTCTTTCTAGATTCTCAGTTTTTTTCTATTTTGTTTGTACAACATCATTTTTTTCTGTTTTAAAAATAAATATAAAATAATTTTGTTTGGACAATTGCACATTTGCACCAAACGAGTACATTTTGGTAATAACAAGTTTCGTAGCTAAATTTTCGTTGCGTATATATAACCATTCTCACGTTCTTCTCTTCTTCCAAATCACACAACACCACAAAACCTTTCTCTCCTCATTCTCTTCTCCCTCAAGTCAAAAGGGTTTCATCACTCATCTCTCAAGGTAAAATTTTTCACACTACAATTCCATTTTTCTTCAGTTTTTTTCTCTATTTAAAGATTCATTTTTTGTGTCTATTATAGTTGAATCATGCATTTTGGATTGCAAGTTTGCAAATTTAACTTGATTTCAGTATTTACATGTGTTTTTGCTTGATGGGTCGGTTTTGTTTTTGTTATATATGAATTTTGATTGATGGGTTTGGTTTAAAATGAGATGGATCTGTTGCAATTTTCAGTTTTGTGTGTTGTTTTGTTGATTGAATTTGAGCTTGATTTGATGTTTAGGTTGGATTTTGTTGATGGGTTTTGGTTAAAAACTTGACCTGAATTGAACTTGTATTGGATCTAATGGAATTAGTTACTTTTTTGCATTGAAAATTTGAAATCACATGCATTTAGTTCATTGTTCTTCACTTGGTGATAGATCTGATTTTGTGAGATTGGTTTCAATGGTCAACTTATAGTCATACTGAATTTTTTTATCAAAACATATACCTATGCATGTGTTTGTGTTAGATCTGTATATTTGGAATCTGTTTAATGGTTTCATTTGCCATACATGTCATTTTCATTGTATAGATCTTCCATTGATTCATGATCTGATTTCATATATATTTTTTCATGCAAAAGAATCCAACAAGGTGTCGATTCTGATTCTGAATGAGAGAATGGGATAATGCACCATTAGTGTAAACTAGTTTTACATTGACATCCAATCAGAATCAAATTGAGTTAACGTGGCAACATCATGATTTCTCATTGGATGTTAGTGTAAAACTATTTACACTAACGGTGCATATTCATTAATCTCGTTGTGGATGCATTTTTTTTTAAATGTAGTTTAGATGGCCAAGAAAGTCAAACTTTTAAGATTCTCAAATTAAGGTTGACAATAGGCCGATGCTTGTTATGAT
Source organism: Medicago ruthenica (assembly GCA_018208015.1). Lineage (NCBI taxonomy): Eukaryota > Viridiplantae > Streptophyta > Magnoliopsida > Fabales > Fabaceae > Medicago > Medicago ruthenica. The sequence goes on along the minus strand of CM031377.1, from coordinate 94,324,877 downwards.
GTATCAAAATGATTTTGATCTACAATTTGAAGTCATTGAGATTGAATTGAACCTTCATTATGTAAATTTTTTGGTCTATTCTGGATGTATTATTTCTCCAAGATGATAATAGATTAGTAGCTGGAAATTGTGATCATGGCTATATTATGTAGTGTTTGTGCTGATTGATAGAATACATGGTAATTGTCATTAGAGGATGTCAATGTCAAAGGGGCTTCTTTTTTATTCTTTTGTTCTTACTGATCCGTTTGAATCTTGATTTGGATAGGTTAATTAGAAAAGCAAAATGGTGAAGATTTGCTGCATTGGTGCTGGATATGTCGGTGGTCCAACAATGGCAGTCATTGCACTTAAGTGTCCATCCATTGAAGTGGCTGTTGTCGACATATCTAAACCCCGCATTGCAGCCTGGAACAGCGACCAGCTTCCAATCTATGAACCTGGCCTTGACGATGTTGTAAAGCAATGCCGTGGCAAGAACCTCTTCTTCAGCACAGATGTTGAAAAGCATGTCTTTGAGGCTGACATAGTGTTTGTCTCTGTTAACACCCCGACTAAAACTCAGGGTCTCGGTGCCGGCAAAGCAGCAGATTTGACTTATTGGGAGAGCGCAGCTCGTATGATTGCCGATGTCTCAAAGTCTGACAAAATTGTCGTCGAGAAATCAACTGTCCCTGTCAAAACTGCTGAGGCAATAGAGAAAATTTTGACTCACAATAGCAAGGGAATCAAATTCCAGATTCTATCAAACCCGGAATTCCTTGCTGAGGGAACCGCAATCAGAGATCTTTTTAATCCGGATCGTGTTCTTATTGGAGGCAGGGAAACCCCTGAAGGCCTGAAAGCTGTTCAAACATTGAAGAGTGTTTACGCTCATTGGGTTCCTGAGGAACAGATACTAACCACAAATCTTTGGTCTGCTGAGCTATCTAAGCTTGCTGCTAACGCCTTTTTGGCTCAGAGGATTTCATCTGTTAATGCAATGTCAGCACTTTGTGAAGCTACCGGTGCAAATATTCAACAGGTGGCTTATGCTGTTGGCACGGACTCAAGGATTGGACCCAAGTTCCTCAACGCTAGTGTTGGTTTTGGTGGATCTTGCTTCCAGAAGGATATCTTGAACCTTGTCTACATCTGCGAGTGCAACGGCCTTCCGGAGGTTGCGGAGTACTGGAAACAAGTTATCAAGATTAACGATTATCAGAAGAGCCGTTTTGTGAACCGTGTAGTTGCATCTATGTTCAACACGGTTTCAAACAAAAAGATCGCTATTCTTGGATTCGCATTCAAGAAGGATACCGGTGACACAAGAGAGACTCCCGCCATTGATGTGTGCCAAGGGCTACTTGGCGATAAAGCCAACATAAGCATATTTGACCCACAAGTTACTGAGGACCAAATCCAGAGGGATCTATCCATGAACAAGTTTGATTGGGACCATCCAATCCACTTGCAGCCAATGAGTCCAACAACTGTGAAGAAAGTGAGTGTGGTTTGGGATGCATATGAAGCAACAAAAGATGCACATGGTATCTGCATTCTGACTGAATGGGACGAGTTCAAGACACTTGATTATCAGAGGATTTATGAGAACATGCAAAAACCAGCATTTGTTTTTGATGGAAGGAACGTTGTGGATGCTGAGAAGTTACGTGAGATTGGTTTCATTGTTTACTCAATTGGAAAACCATTGGATGCATGGCTCAAGGATATGCCAGCTGTGGCATAAAATATATTTGATCATTTGATTCAACAATGAAAAGTCAAGTACTGAGGCACTGGGTTTGATTCTTTAAAATTTTTGTAAGATTTTTGTTTTTTTTACTCTTTCTTTTGACTTTTTCATTTTCCCATAGTAGTTGATATAAATGAGTATACATCATGGGAATGTTGGAAGCTTTATGTTTTAATTACTCTGTTTTTGTACTCCCATCTATTTCTATATGGCTGTTATGAATGTACTTTTGTTTGAATAATTAATCTTCTCTTACTTTCAGATTGGTGCAATTTTTGAAATTTTGTCAAAAATATTTTGGCCTAGTGTTAGCTTACATGAAAGGAAATATGAGAAATGAATGTGATTCCTCATTCATAATTTCATTGAGAGGGAATTCTATTTTGTTTTAATGTTTGTTTCAAATGAGCTCACAAATCCTTAATTAAAACAAGATTTTCCTTAAGCTTATTATATCATATTGATCATAAAGAGCTTGACATGTAAGCTCAGTCTAGGGTGAGAGAGCTTGATATCCCACCGTTGGAGAGTACTATTCACCATTAGATCGTGAGGTTCCAAGAATGTTATGATGTACCACCGATAACTGATACATTTCTTTTTTTCTCTCTCTTCATGGTCCACCCACAAAACAGCAAGAGTACTACTACATGCTCTGTTGAATCATCTGGTGAATCTGAGAGTACTAATGCTTCCAATGCTAGAAAGTAGAAACAAAAACATGCAGTATCCATTCAAGGAACTAGATCAAAAAACAGCATCTCAAACTTTCCAAAGTTTATTCCACAAAAAGTACTATTTGATCAATATGGTCCTTACTTATTTCTACTACTGCTAGTCAGAATTCTTCTTTTGCTACTGAGTTTGGTTTCAAGCTTAACTCAGAAACCACCAAAAACTACTAGTACAATCTAACCCATGCAGCTTATACAATGTAACACACTTAACTCTTTCTCAGCCACTCACAGTGCAAAATAGAGGAATGCTTCCTGAACATAATCCGTTTTCAATATATTGTATGATTTAATTTCTTCGTCCTCTTGAACATGTTTCTTGAATATATTTTCAGAATCGGGTGAGAGATGACCCATCATATTTCCTAGCAAATCTTCTCCACCAATATCTCAAGGCTTTTATTTGACATTTTCCTTTTGTTGTAGCAATAACATCAACATCACAATAACTAGCATCCATATTGAAAATGAGTGCAATTTTCTTACTTTCAGTGTCCATATCCTCATGAGAAGCAGAAGCCTGCCGTTGTTGTTGTGTATACAACAAAGCCAATGTTGTGGGTTTAGGCATCAGTTAGATAACTTTTAGACCAGCCATCGCACAAGCGCAATGTATCCGGCTTAGCTGCAATCGACTGAATGAAATCGGAACTGTAAACACTACATTTCGAATAGGTCTTTTCAGCTGGGTTTCAACCATTTCTTTTAATTCCACCAGAAGTTTTCCAAGGAGTTCTACTGCAGTGGTGGATCCCCACACTTTGTTCACAAATGCAACAATAAAAGGGTGAACCTAAATGTCCAATGTGTGCATCAGAAACAGGAAATCTATTATGTCAATCAAGCTTTTCATGTTGAAGATTGTAGCCTCATGTTCATTGGATAACGAGACTTCACTAATAACTTCAAAGCTTTTGCTTTTCCCACCCTATGGCATTTTCGCACGCCCTATTTTTTTTTTCCAAAATTACCCTTGATTCGGATTTTATAATTCGAACATTGTTTGGATTATAAAATCCGAAATGCGTAAAAAACTGAGGGAAACTGAAGGCCAGCATGATTGAGAGCCATCTTGGACAAAAATAGGGTGAAACAACTTTCGGATATAGAATCCAAAAAATATTTACATGTTTCGGTAAATATAATCTGAAAGATCAACTTTTAAAAAAGCAGGAAAAATATCGGAATTTTTCAGATTATATAATCCGAAATGTTTCGATAAATAAGGTTCACCCAAAACCTAGCAGAACTTCACCACCTTTATCACCAAACACTCCCTACGCCTCCAAAAACACACCATTTTGGGCGAAAACGTGATTTGGAGTAGCAATCTGGTCATCAAGGGGTGTTTACAACATCATTTTCGTCAGAATGCAAAGGTAATGTTTATATAAAACTTCCCTCATTCGATTTCTAGGCGCTTTCCATTTGATCACGTCAATTAATCTGTACTGGCACGGTTCGGAATATAAAATCTGGAACCTAACCATATGGTTCGTATTATAAAATCCGAACTGTACCAGTACAGAAACTGCTTGCATTTTTTGACCATGCTTTTGCACTGTTTCAGTAATGGATGTTCATGTTGATGCCTCCAATGAATTGCCACGTGAGATTGAATCACCTAATGTGTTGCCGGTTGTTGCACTTGAGGTTATAGATGATTCCGAAAATGCCAAACCCGAGGATCCTCCACCGAAAGTTGACATTCTTTCCGGTGATGCGAAAGTAGAGGATGCTCTTCCAGTTGTTGTACCTCAAGATGTTGTTGTTTCTATTGATCATCTAGAACATTTTACCACCAAACAAAAATTTGCTACACGGAACGATTTGTTGGAGTGGGTTCGAGAGGAAGTAAGGAAGCTTGGATTTTCAACCGTTATCGGTGAATCAAATAAAGGTGTCAATGGGAGAAATGCATTTGTTACTGTGATATGTGAAAGAGGAGGTTCATATACTGAGTACAAGAAGTTGACCAGACACAAAATATCTGGTTCAGTTAAATGTGAGTGTCCGTTTTGGTTGAGAGGTTATTTGTTGATTGCTGGTGATTGGAGCCTCAAAGTTGGTGACGGTAGACACAACCATGACATGGCAGAGGTGTTGAAAGGTCATAAAGCCGCCGGACGTCTCAATCCAAATGAAAGCCTATACCTTCGTGAGTTGACACACTCAAATGTTCCTCTGAGGCAAATTCTTACAAATTTAAGGAAGAAGAACAATAAAACTTCAACTACTATCAAGCATATTTATAATGCTCGTCACAAGTATAGGTAGTTCATTAGGGGTACGAGAACATATATGCATAATCTCTTGAAATCATTGGTTGAGAATGAGTATGTGTATCATTGTAGGAAGTATCATGAATCCGATGATGTCAGTGATATTTTCTGGGCGCATCCAAATGGTATCAAGTTGTTTAACATGTTCTTTACGGTGCTTGTGTTGGATTCCACTTATAAGACCAACAAATATCGTCTTCCGTTGCTTGAGTTTGTTGGTGTCACTTTTACCGATTACACGTTCTCTATTGCATTTGCTTATATGATGTCTGAGAAGGAAGATAATGTTACTTGGGCTCTTGAGAAGTGTCGTGGTCTGTTGCATTTCAAAGATATTTCACCGAAAGTAGTTGTCATTGATCGGGACCATGCTTTGATGAATGTTGTGGATATTGTTTTCCCAGAGGCTACTGCTTTGTTGTGCGAGTATCACACTGAAAGAAATATTAGAGCAAAGTGTAAGACGGATTGCAAAGTTAAGGATCTCAAAGGCAAGGATGGGAAAGAGATCAAGTCAAGTGAAGTGGTGAAGACGATGATGTTTGCATGGGAGGATATTGTGAATTCCGATATAGAGCAAGCATATATTGATAATTGTAACCGGTTCAAAGTTGTATGCGACAAGTTTCCTAAGTTTTTGGAATATGTTGAAAATACAATTTTGGGTCCGGTGAAGGAGAAGATTGTCAAGGTTTGGGTCAATAAAGTCATGTATTTGGGGAATAATACAACAAACAGAGTTGAATTTGCACACAACCGGTTGATAAAGTATCTGACTAGTAGTATGAGTGATGTAAGTATAAATTGGAACTCCGTTCACAACATGCTAGAGTCACAAGATACTCAGATACACGCATCCTTCCAGACATCCGTGATCATGCTTGAACATAGGTTCAAAGGAACGATGTTGTGGTCTATGGTGATTAGAAACATATTAAGGAACACTTTGCATTATCTCGCAAACGAGGTTGATCGAGCAGTTGCGGTTGGTACAGACAAATCTAAGTGTGGTTGTTTAATTTTCATCACTTACGAATTGCCGTACGCGTGTACGATTGCATTGAAGATAAAAAAGAACATCCCTCATCCGTTTGGATGAAATCCACACTCACTGGAAAAGGTTGAGGTTCGAGTATGAAGGTGATCCTAAGGCTAGAAAGGAAGACATATCTTTGTTACCATAATGGGATTTGCTTCAGGTACTTTCTCCTAAAAACCATGTTTATTTCTGCCCAGTTTTTTTACATTATGTTCTATGCTGGTATGGTTCGGATTATATAATCCGGACAAATTATGTGAATTCTAAATTTTATAATCTGAAACGTTCGCATTAAAGCCCCATGCATACATACTTGAGTTGCATGATCTGGGGTGCTTGATGGTGTTCATAATTTATAATTGAAAACCTGTCTATCCGTTTCGGCATATAAAATCCAAACCCTCACATACACAGAACAAAATGCAATTTTTTACAGTTTTTTTCCCGGTTTTCTACAACATTCCACCTAAAAGTTTTTTTACACATTGTTGGCCCGGTTCAACGAGGCTGATTACAACATGAAGGTCCATATCAAAAAACAATTTCGACAGTTTGTTTTGCCGGAAACAACCTCTATACGTCCACTGCCAAAAAAGGTCACCACTAAAGGGGCTCCAAAGAAAGATAAACATATCATTCGGTCAACAAAGCGATCGCCTTCTCTATGGGAGCATGTTGACTCCAGGATCCACATGCACAGGCTTCACAGACATATTCAACATGGACAAGTAAAAAAAGTGCAAGGAAAAGCAATATGTCTCCCAATCCTCCTAAGTCAATTCCGGTTAAAGTCAACATACCACACAAAGACCAAATCTCACCTTTCATGCATGATTTTATTGAAAAGGTGGTGGATGTAGCCGGTGATGATCATTGAGGGTTTCGTGCAGTTGCAGGCCTACGCAACTTGACCGTTGATCATCACCAAATGATCCTTTACCAACTTCAAAAAGAGCTTACCAGTGAATAAAATGAGCGTTATCGACGGTTGATTGGGGATGATATGCGATATAAACAGGTCTTAGGCGCTCTAAACTTTTTGAGTATTGGTCCTGCACCACTGGATAAATGGATGATCATGCCGGCTATGGGCTTTCTCATTGCACAAAGATACCAACGCGTGGTTGTTCTACTGTCCATTGAGAAAGGGCGATCAGAAACCTTTTTCCCTCTATGCGGTGAACCGTCACATGGAGACCGATTGATGTGTTTGGCACATGTGAATGACAACCATTTTATGATGATATATTTGAAGGATAGTTGTCTTATTCCTCCCATTTCTGCGATATGGAGACATTATTGTCGATATGATGCAAAAAAATGGCCTGATAGATATATCCATCGAATGATTGACTATAATGCACTATGTCGGGCGGCGGGTTATGAGATAGTAGGAGATGACCAAGATTTGTACACTATTGAAAATCTTGATCCTGAAGAGAATGTTATTGCTGAGAAGAAGATTGAAGATGGTGTGAACTGTGAAGATTGAAAAAGATGAAAGCTTTAATCTTGATGATTATAACATAGATCTTGGGACGGATTAGATTAAATGTATATCATTAGTTGAAAAGTATATCATTAGGTGAAATGTGTAATGATATAAATTCATCTTTTTTGGTATAATGATATATATCTATACTATATATAAAGAAAATAATCCCTCAGTTTTTTTGGGTTGACTTTTTCTCTTTCCAAAAATGCCCTCAATTTTCATTACAAATAACACATGTAACAAATAGATAAGAATAAATTTAAATATTAAAAAAATGTAACAAACACGATATGAATATATATATATATATATATATATATATATATATATGGTTTTTTTTCCTTTATCTTAGATAATTAACAGCTACATAGTTTTCATTAATTTTTTTTGAAAAATTCATTTATGTTAACACTATTGAGCACTCCTCTTGTAGTCCGAAAATCATGTCTTTTCTCTAAACAACTTCACCTGTTTCTTCAAGCTCAAATAGCCCACAATTCTCTCCCAATCTCACCCACAACACACTGCTACTACATCACCGCCTTACACTTTCCATTTCAACACCACGTATTAAAGCATCTTTACAATTGGTATAATATATGGGTTTCCTAGAAGACACTCACTAGTTTTTATGAAAGTGTCTTTTAGCAAGTTATAATTAAAAAATGGGTAATTACACCTTAAGGTGTGGGTTGCTAAAAGACACCCACTAGTTTTTATGAAGGTGTCTTTTAGCATGTTATAACGAAAAAATAGGTAAATACACCTTAAGGTGCGAGTTGCTAAAAGACACCTTCATAAAAGCTAGTGGGTGTCTTCTAGCAAATGACATGATCATCAGAAAGACGTCCGATGTGGTGAGTTGGTTGTTCTTTGTAAGCTTGGGCTTGGGACGGAGGGGGACGGTGTACGATGTATCTGCAGACACTCCCACACTCAAGTCGGTATATGAGCAAGAAAAAGGGTTAAGGGTTGAAAAGTCTCGTACCTTTGGGGACTGTATAAAGTCTTCTTTTATAGAGGTGCATGATAACAGATTGACAGACCATCTTACGTTATTTTCAGTATGTTTTTCAGTCGTAGTGATTTGAGTCACTAAAGAGGAGTTTTAGAGAAGTTGTTCATCGTTTAAGAGACATTTTGTAATGTTTTCATATTGAGTCATGTAATGACAGTTTTTCCATAACCCAAGCAAATCCTAGGTGTTTTGTAAGTATTATATTGAAAAATCAAGTAATTCGGAAAAACAAGACACATCATGAAGAAATAGAAGAAATGAAATGAAAATTCAAAGAGGCCTCTGAAGACATTACAAGTTGGGGGAATTCTGTCTCAAGTTTAGATTACAGTTCAGAAGCAGAAAGCACTCAAAAAGATGAAGAAAAAGGCAAAAACACACTAAGAGATGAAGTCGCGCGCCCCCGTGTGTACCCCATGCACATTGGGTGTGCGAAACACCAAGTAAAATAATTGTTTGCAACATTCACGCGCCGGGCGCGTGCGATTCCGTGAAAGCCTAGATTTTGCTGTTTTTTCACTGCGTGTTTGTGGTAAAGCATAGTCTTTAAAACCAAACTCAGCTAGAAAACTTGACTATAAGTACAAGAGCTTTCATTAACAGTGTCTCATTCGGAACTTGGTGGTTCAAGAGGAAGGCAAGCGCTAGGAGCATGAAAAGGAGCGTCTCTCTCCTCAACCTTTGTTCTTAAAGTATGTTTTTATTTCTTTTGTAATTTGTCTTTGTACTGGCTGTGAGTACAATGTGTGAAAACTAGGGTTTCAGAGTCTGTCTAGGTCATGCCTTGGGAATGATCCCAAGGTTACTATTTGTAGCCTTGACTTGGGCCTACCCGGTCATGGTTTTGGGCCCAAGTCTTAAATGGCCAAAACCATGGCTAGGGCGCCCTCACAGGCTACTGAGGGCCCCCCAGAGGGTGTCCTTTAGGAGAGTTCCCGAAGGTTATATCTGACTGTCAGGTGGGCCCAGTGCTCTTCTGGAGGGCGCCCAACCTTACTCCAAGGGTTCAAACCCTTGCCTTTAGGATCTCAAGGCCTAAGTGGTGAGATCTACGGTCCACAGCCCAACAAGCACGAGTCTTGGGACAAGGCGAAGTGATTAAACTGTTAACGGGGGGATTTGCCTATGACCTTTTTCCCAGCAAATGGGGCTTACTGATCACGAAGCTATGTGAAATTTTTTTATGAGTACTAGCCCAACATGGATACTAGCCCGATCATGGGCGCTAGCCCACGATGGGTGGTAGCCCAACATGGGTGTTTAACACAACATGGGTGCTAGCCCAACACGGATACTAGCCCAACATGGGTACTAGCTCCATGTTTCTGTTTTGGCGGCCTTAGTGGGTACTAGCCCAACGAGAGTATTCATAGCCCAACAAGAACGAGTCTTGGGACAAGGCGAAGTGATTAAACCGTGTGTCGAAATGGCTCCTTTGAGTAGATTAGATCGCCGCGCCGAAACTAGCCCAATATGGGCGTGATACCTTTTGAAGGTTTAGGTTGAGGACACGCCTTAGTGGAATCCGACGGTTGACATGAGGCGAGCATTCGCTCTCGCTGACGTGTTCGCATCGCAACGGCTCTTGGAAATCGTGCCATCTTAGATGACGTCATCTGCGCGTTTTCCCAGGCTTTTGCACTTTAAACTGATTTCGGATCTACTTTTCACCACTTCCTGTCTTTCCTCTACCTTTTCACTTCTCTTCCCCCCATTTTTCTCTCCCAAATCGCTTTTTTTCCGTTCAAACTGTTATAGTCTCTGTGGATCGATGTGCCTACCATTTGTGGATCGTTCGAAGCCCGAGTTCGTTTTCAATCTCTCGCTTGTTTAAATCCACGTAACCCTATTCGATCTTGTTCTTTTTAAGTTAAATCGGTAGTATGGTGATAATTAGGGAGTGAGATGAGGCGGGTAGGGATTTATCCCCAGCGAATTCGGAGGAGAGGCGTAGGTTGTGGAGGGAAAGTGTTAGGCATGCGAAGCGGTCAGATGGAACCACTGATTGGGTGGCGTTCGATAAGGCCTACTACGGCCACTCCCTTTTAATAGAGCTTTCGAGCGATTCAGACGAGGGTGAAGGAGGGAGTAGTAGTGGGAATTCGTCTGACTGTGTTATTCATTTTGTTCGCCCAGGTCCGTTTTGTCGGAGAGGAATTTGTTACATGGCGTCCTCCAGTGGATCAGATCAGGAGAACTTTGCCGACGAGGTGCTTCGATCAGAGTCCGTGTACGTGGACCCCCAGCGAGTGGCGTTTTTCCGGAGTAAGCTGCACGTGTCCTCTACGGGATTTGAAGAGGATGTGGTCTTGGAACATTGTCGCCCAGGTGAGAAAGTGTGCGCACAAAGGCCGAGGGGAATAAAGAGTGAGATGTTTCACATGTATACGGCTGTTTTTGAGGATCTGGGTGTGAAGTATCCCTTCACGTCCTTTGAAGTTAACATACTAAATTGTTTGAATGTGGCGCATTCTCAGCTGCAGCCAAACAGCTGGGCTTTTATACGTGCCTTTGAGATTGTATGCGAGGGGCTGGGTTTCCAGCCCTCAGTTGGATCCTTCTTCACGTTCTATGGCACGAAGGGGGTGGATAAGATGTCCTGGGTGTCCATCAGTGCGCATCCTGGCAAGAGGTTGTTCCCGCCCTACGCCTCTCATTATAAGAATTGGAGACAGACGTTCCTCAGGACCCGGGAACGAAAGGATTGTGAGGCAGCTGCCGTGTGGGTTGATGGTAAGCTAAGGTTTCCCATATGTTGGACGAGTGCTCCGGCGTCTATCATGGGATTTGACTACGAGAAGCTGGACACATATGACCAGGGCGTCGTCTGCTTTTTGGATAAAATGCTGCCCATGAACATCCGGGAGTTGTTGAATAGGGAAGGGGATGCGAATAGCTTAGACGCGTACTTATGTGACTCGAATTTATTTATTTGTGCCTATACTGTACTTTTCTATTTTCTTGTCTTCTTAACATTTCAGTTTTCATTTTTTTTTGTAGAGGACATGGCGCCTATGACTGCGGCGGAGAGGAAGAAATATCTTGAGGAAATGAAAGCCAAGAAGGCTGCTGAGGGGATGACATCCACTGATCCTGCTAGACTCATTACACGCAAGCCGAAGAGGAAGGTTGATTATCTGCCCGAGTCTCAGGCTGAGTCCCTCGCGGCGGCCATGCATGATAAGGTGTTGCCCAGGAAAGATGAGAGAGGGAAAGCAGTAACTGAGAAGAAAGGTAAGACAACGCCTTCTCCTTCCTTGATAAGCGCCATCAAGACCAGTGGATCGATGCAATCTTTCTGGGATAAGGGTTTTGACTATGGCGCCTATGTCAAGGTGAGGTTGGTTTTTAGTCCAGAAGACGCGGAGGCGGGGAATCAGGGCGCTGTTCCCTTTATGACAAGGGATGTGGGAGTTCATTGCTTGCGATCTATAATGCTTTTGGATGCGGTGGATCGAAAGTATGAAGAACTGGTGCATAACGAGGAGGCTCTTCAAGCTACGGTGAGGGCATTGGAGAAAGAGGTGAAGGAAGCCAAGGACGCGAGGGAGAGGGAAGTGAAGGAAGCCAGGGAGGCGGTGAAGCTTGAGTGTGACAAGCGCATCTCCGATCTGAAGATTGGTTATGGAGCGGATCTTGCTGGGAAGGACGGGGTTATCGCTAAGCTGCAAAGTGATGTCGCGGCTGGAGCGGAAAAGGAGGATCAGCGTAAGGCTGAGGTTTCCGAAGCGAAGGGCGAGCTGGCTCTGAACTTCGATGCTGGCTTTGAAAGGGCTAAGGCTCAAGTCGCCCTTCTCCATCCTGGCGTCAATCTTTCCGCCCTTGATTCCTTTAAAGTTATTGTAGATGGCGCCCTAGTGGACGAACCATAATTTCTCTTGTTGTACTTTTTTAATTTATTTCGAACTCAGTACTCTTCTTTAAATTTGTAATGACGTATTGTTTACTTTAAGCTTTTCGTCTGTTCCTTTTATCCTCAAATTTATTCATTTTAGGAAGCTCTTCCTGGGCGGTGGTCATTACTTGCGTTCGTTTCATAACAACGTTTAGAATTGCCGGGTTGTTTCATTTTCGGCTCACGATGTCTTAGAGCCCTCTCTGGGGTTAAGGAATTAGGTGGCGATCTCGTTTTCGGCTCACGACGTCTTAGAGCCCTCATTGGGGTTAAGGAATTAGGTGGCGATCTCTTTTTCGGCTCACGACGTCTTAGAGCCCTCATTGGGGTTAAGGAATTAGGTGGCGGTCTCATTTTCGGCTCACGACGTCTTAGAGCCCTCATTGGGGTTAAGGAATTAGATGACGATCTCATTTTCGGCTCACGACGTCTTAGAGCCCTCATTGGGGTTAAGGAATTAGGTGGCGATCTCATTTTCGGCTCACGACATCTTAAAGCCCTCATTGGGGTTAAGGAATTAGGTGGCGATCTCTTTTTCGGCTCACGACGTCTTAAAGCCCTCATTGGGGTTAAGGAATTAGGTGGCGATCTCTTTTTCGGCTCACGACGTCTTAGAGCCCTCATTGGGGTTAAGGAATTAGGTGGCGATCTCGTTTTCGGCTCACGACGTCTTAGAGCCCTCATTGGGGTTAAGGAATTAGGTGGCGATCTCGTTTTCGGCTCACGGCGTCTTAGAGCCCTCATTGGGGTTAAGGAATTAGGTGGCGATCTCGTTTTCGGCTCACGGCGTCTTAGAGCCCTCATTGGGGGTTAAGGAATTAGGTGGCGATCTCGTTTTTGGCTCACGACGTCTTAGAGCCCTCATTGGGGTTAAGGAATTAGCTGGCGATCTCTTTTTCGGCTCACGACGTCTTAGAGCTCTCATTGGGGTTAAGGAATTAAGTGGCGATCTCTTTTTTGGCTCACGACGTCTTAGAGCCCTCATTGGGGTTAAGGAATTAGGTGACGATCTCTTTTTCGGCTCACGACGTCTTAGAGCCCTCATTGGGGTTAAGGAATTAGGTGGCAACTCCCGCTGGGGTTCATAAATCGGATGGCGATCTCATTTAAGATTTGGCGTTGTTGATCTGTTATAGGCCATGGGAGTAATATAAAACAAGTGATATATATATATAATAATAAAAAAGGCGGGGCCTCATTAAAAACCCCCACTACTGCGGGGGAAAAGAGTGCCCCTTTTCTTTAATGCTGTACAAAAATGTTGCAATACTTAAGTAAAAATTAAAATGGTTTTGTTGACCCTCTAGTTCGCCTTTGAATTTTTTGTGGCGAGCTTCTCCTTACTTTGTAGCTGAGTCATGGACATGCTTTGGTTTGTGAAATCCCAGAATCACGCTTGCTGCCTTTGGTATGTCTGTCTTGCTGGCTTTTTCTGTGGAACTTCTAGTATGCCCGGTGGGCATGCTGACTGACTCGAGTACGTCTGTCTGTTGGATTGGATACAGAGCAGGGTGAATGCTAAGTCTATCTGTCGGCTGACCAGCGGTAAGATTCATATTTGTCTTTTGGGGCTTTGTTACGCTCAACTCTTTATCCGCCAGACTTTCCTTTGGACCTGCAGTAGATTTTGTACATTCCTGCTGAACTTCTCCTTCTGGATCTATACCTCCAGGGCTTGGCTTGACATCTGTGCACAGAGCGAGGCGACGACACACTTCGGCGGGGCAGCCGCTAAGCATATCTGTCGGCGGACGAACGGTAAGATTCAGATTTTTCTTTAGGAGCTTTGTTATGCTCAGCTCTTCATCCATCAAACTTTCCTTTGGACCTTTCGCTGCTTCTATGCGTTCCTGCTGATATTCTTCTTCTGGACTTGTGTTAACAATGTTCACTTGGTGTGCTTTTGGGTTGCTGGTTCCTTTCTTTTCTTTCTGCAGCTTCAAGCTATTGTGATAACATTCTCGAGCAATTTTTTGATCTGCCCTGATGGTGCCGACCCGTCCATTGTCCAGCGGGTATTTCATGACGAGGAACTTAGTGGAAAGATAAGCGTCAAGGACGTTGAAAGCCGGGCGACCTATTATGATGTTATATGAACAGGGCGAGTTTACCACTAAATATTTAATCCTGATTGTTTTGGCGCTGTTACCTGTGCTGAAGTTTGTTTTCAGGGTGATGTATCCACGGACGTGTACCTGCTCCCCTGTGAAACCAGCCAGGATTCCCTTGAAGGGTTGCAACTGGTCCTCGTCCAATCCCATTCTTTCAAAAGCGGAGTAATAAAGGATGTCTGCGGAGCTTCCAGGATCAATCAACACCCTCTTGTCATCCCAATTGAAGATTTGTATAGTAATGACCATGGGGTCGTCATCATGGGGGATCACTCCTTTGCGGTCCTCGCCTGAGAAGGTGATGTCTTTCTGGCGCTCCGTCGTGGCGTGGTCATCGACCAGCATGACCTGCCTTACATATCTCTTTCGGGAGGTACTGGACTCGCCTCCTCCGGCGAAGCCGCCAGATATGGTGTTCAAAGTGTGGCGCTCACCATCCTTCGCCACGTCTTTCTCCTTTTGCGGATCTTCGGGGGGACGCCTGTCTCCTTCTCTGTTTTCCTTCACGTACCCTCTTAGCCTACCATTCTGAATCAGCTTCTCAATCTCTCTCTTTAGGTGGATGCAATCATCTGTGGCATGTCCTTTTATGTGGTGATACTTACACCATGCTTCCTTGTCGTTTCCCATGATGTTCACTCTCGGCGGTGGGGGTTCAGGGATGAGTCTAGAATGGTACACATCTCTCCAGATCTGCTCACGGCGAGTGTTGAGGGCCGTGAAGGATTCCAGCAGGGGTGCGCGCCTATCTTGGATATGACGTCTGTATGGCGCTCTGTCTCTGTGGGCGGGTGGATAATAGTTGCGGCGATGTTCGTAGTTGCTGGGAGCACGCTCCCTGGAATCCCTTGCTTTTTTTTCTCAGCGTTGCTCTCCTCTCCCTTTATGTAACATTCCGCCCTGGACATGATCTCCTCCATGGAATCGGCCGGTTTTTGCGCCAGCGATTCGTTGAACTGTCCGGCGCGGAGGCCGTTTTGGAAAGCTCCCACGAACAGCTCCTGGTTTGGGTTCACGACTTTGATTGTGGCGTCGTTGTACCTTGCAAGATATTCACGGAGGGTCTCATTCGACCCTTGGCGGACATTGAAGAGGCTGGTAGAAGACACCTTGCGGTGGCGACTAGCCGAAAACTGGTGTGTTAATTTGCGCGTCATGTCTTGGTAACTGACGACTGAGAAACGAGGCAAGTTCATGTACCACCTGAGGGCGGCGTCCTTGAAGGTCCCGGCCAACAGCTTACACTTGAGGGAGTCAGCAGCGCCGATGATGGCCATCTGGGTGTTGAAAGCTGTTACGTGCTCCACTGGATCGCTCTTTCCGTCGAAAGACAAAAGAGAGGGTGGCTTGAAGTTTTCTGGGACCGGCGCGTTCCACACTTCGGCGGAAAGCGGTTGTGGATCTGGGTCTATTGACTCGTCTTGCTGGGATCCGTTCCCTTCAGCGTGTTGTTGTTGCTGGATTGTCTCCATCGTCGCTTGCAGAGCTTCGTTGTGGTCGCGGAGCTGCTGGATTCGTTGTTGTAGGGCTTCCAAGACTGCCAGGTCCGCCATCTATGGCGACGATGATGATCGTTTGGGTCGGTTATGAAGATTAAGGCTGGTGGTTGAAGATTAACAGTCAGGATTGCGAATCTCGGGGGGAGGATTGATGTTTTGAACAAAGAACGGGTTGAATGTTTGATTAGAGTTAGGGGTAGGTTTAGGGTTGAATCGCGGAGGATTCGGAGGTTTCGAGGTTGCTCCTGAGAAAAACTGCAGATGCACGACGTTCTGGTGATTTTCATAGGCCGTGGATCAACTGCCTTTCTTTCGGAGACGGTGGCTAGGTTAGTTTTACCATAGCCCCACGGTGGGCGCAACTGTACTGGCTGTGAGTACAATGTGTGAAAACTAGGGTTTCAGAGTCTGTCTAGGTTATGCCTTGGGAATGATCCCAAGGTTACTATTTGTAGCCTTGACTTGGGCCTACCCGGTCATGGTTTTGGGCCCAAGTCTTAAAGGGCCAAAACCATGGCTAGGGCGCCCTCACAGGCTACTGAGGGCGCCCCCAGAGGGTGTCCTTTAGGAGAGTTCCCTAAGGTTATATCTGACTGTCAGGTGGGTCATGTGCCCTTCTGGAGGGCGCCCAACCTTACTCCAAGGGTTCAAACCCTTGCCTTTAGGATCTCAAGGCCTAAGTGGTGAGATCTACGGTCCAGTCTTTAATTTTCATGAGTAACTAAATACTTATTGATTAAGGTTCCAAGATGAACCTCTGTTTAATTGTTGGATTCTATTAATACAAGTCTTTTATTCAATTATATTTTAAGATCTATTTAATCTTTGTATGCATCGGTGTAATGCTTTCATTACCCTAGGGAATGTGACATACCTAGGAAGTGTGACTGAACTTAGAGTGGGTGCAGATTGGTGTCTAGCTTACAGCAGAATCGTTGCATATGAATTTTAATCTTTCCCCTTAGTAAGATAAGGTTAGGCCTATTCATTTAATCTATTAAGGACAAGTTAGGATATGTGGTGAGGTTATAAGATTCATAGGAAACATAGTTCCTTTAGATGACAATTTAGGAATATATACTCTATCTATGTTTCAATTACCTATGAGAGTGTAAGTCCCCGTCTTAAATAAATTTGTAGAGCATATGGAAACCTAGAGGCTTGACAACCCTTTATCATATAGGTAGGAACACTATCTTGGAGCATCTACACAGAGAAGATAATCACTTTGGAGGGTGCCTAATTTTTTCAAACCTTAGCAAGAAATTGGACCTCCTCCTCATAACACGCTCTCTCCATGTTCGAAGAAGCTGATAGAACCATGTACATAGAACTAAGTGAGTATACATCATCCGACGAAAAATCCCCTTCATGGAGAAACTACAATCATCCACCATCCACCTCAAATTGTTCAACATCTCCTGCTTATATGTACTCTCTCTCTCTCTCTCTCTCTCTCTCTCTCTCTCTCTCTCTCTCTCTCTCTCTCTCTCTCTCTCTCTCTCTCTCTCTCTCTTCAATCTTTATTAGTATATTCCTCCGACAATAAACATTTATATACACGCATTAATTAGACTAAAATCTAACAAATTTTGCCTAAAATATTAATTCAATTTTTATTTTTATAAAAAACAATACACATATATTGGTATATTGTATTTTTTTATAGTTTTTTTCCCTAAAAAAAAACTTTTTTTTATGAAGCCAAGAACTTTAGAAAACTTGTTTAAAAAATGGTTATGAATCTCATTATTTATATCAACTATTATTTAACGTAAAAAACTATTATTCACCAAATTACATACTAATTTTATATATATCAAAATATGAAAATTATTATCTGATTCACGACGAATCATCCCGTATTTAACACGTGTCACTCTCGTTTGTTTAGAAGGTACTCCCTCCGGTCCTTATTATAAGAAGAAAAATAAAAAAACATTAAATCCAATACAATAGTTAATTGTTATAACTTTTTAAATAATTTTACAAATATACCCCTATAGAAAGTTGTGAAACATTAAATATATCCACTAATATTGAAAAGACAAACATTAAATGAAGGATAAAAAAGTCTTTTAAGCAATAACTACACTTTAAAAGTTGTGACATTTTCTTATCAATAAAACAAAAAAATTTGAAATTTTTTTTTAATAAAGATAGGAGGGAGTATAAATTTGCACAAACACTATTGAAGAATTATGAAAAGTGCAATTAATTGAAAGAGTCCTTGTCCTAACATTCTTTGTATTGACCAAGTATCATCCACACTAACTCAAAAGGCATTCCTCTCTCTCTCTCTCACACACACACTTCTAAATGGCCTTTCACCACCACTACAACCACCATCACAGCCACCACCAACCTCCTCCTCCACCACCACCTCCTCCAACCCATTGCTACTGCACCCCCTCCTCCCCATGCTACATCCTCTCACCACAACCACCCCATCTTTCTCCACAACACGACCACCTCGTACATACCATTTCCTCCATCCTCCTTTCTCAACAACTCCACCCATCTCTACAACACAACCACCTCGTACACGACAACCTCGTACACCACCCAAAATCACAAACCCTTCATCACAATTCCACAATCTCTTCTCTCCTTCACCGCATTGAATCCCTTGAATCTTCTCTCAATCAACATCAAACCCATCAATCTCAATCTCTCCGTCATTCTGCGGCACGTGTTATCCAAACCCATTTCCGTTCTTTCCTCGTTCGTAGATCAAGAACACTAAGGAACCTTAAACAACTTGCATCTATCAAATCCTCTTTCATTGCTATTAGATCTTCGTTTTCGACGCATACCCATTTCGATTTTCCAGCTCTTTCTCTCAAAGCTGTTAACTTGCTCATCAAACTTGATTCAATTCAGGTAAATCCAATCTTGGGTATTTTTCATTTATGTTTAATTTGTGTTTTTTGAGGGAATTTCAAATTTTAATTATACCCTGAAAATAAAAATTTGAAATTTGGTTTTAGGGTTGTCATACAAATTACAATGATTGTGAATGGGAACTGATTCTATTTTATTTTGATTTTTTTTTTGGGGAATTTCCTCTTTTATTTATGCCATGAAAATGAAAATTTGAAATTTATCTTCAGGGTTGTGATACAATGATTATGGATTGCAAAAGAGATTAATTTCTATGTGTTGACGGTGTAAAACTTTTTTACTCGTGCATCCAATTAAATCATGTCAAATAGATACTTTTAACGATATTTTAGGAACTAACCTTAAAAAGTGGCATCATTGAGTGATTTGATGAGGTACACGTGTAAAAATGTTTTACACTGTTGGTGTATACAAACTAAATTCATTTCAAAAGGTCAGTTAATAGATAATGAGATTGATTTCTATGCATTGATAGTGTAAACTATGTTTACACACGCATCCAATCAAATCATGACAAATAGATGTATGCAGAGATATTTTAGGAACTAACCTATAAAGTTTTACGATGTCGGTGTATATAATTGATTCTGTTTTATTTTGTTTTTTGGGGGAATTTCTTCTTTTATTTATGCCTTGAAATTTGCCCTTAGGATTGTGATACAATGATTGTGGATGGGAAAAGGTCGATTAGTAGAGATTTGGTTCAGTTTTTGGACTCAATTGAGGAGGTTGCTGCGAAAAAGCATATACAGTATGTTAAAGCAACAAAGAGTTCAAGGTCTGGTCAGAAAGTTCAGAGACCAAGAAAATCAGATGGTGATGATGAGAAGAAGAAGCTGTTGAAGAATTTGAGGGGGAGAGTTGAGAAAATTAGCAAATTGTGTAAGGTTTATGGAGATGATGAGGAAGGTTTAGAGAATGAGGAGAGCATTCATGATCATGATGAGGATTATGATGACGATGGAGTAACTGACGTTTTGATTGGTAGAAGGGATGACAACAAAAATGGTGTCTTTGTTCAAAGGCAAGTAATTCAACCTAGAGTGAAGAAGAGTGTGAGATTTGCAGAGAATGGTAATATTTGTGAGGTTTATAGCACAAGAACTTGTGAATCGGATGGAAGTTCCTCCAATGAAGACCTGGACGTGGTTTCGGAGAATGGAAAGTTTGCGGTTGTTGATGTTGTAGACTCTTCTCAGGGTGTTGAAGATGACGAGGAAGTGCTGGTGGAGGACCGTGGAGGATCAACGCGTAGTAGTGATGACGGAGATATCGTGAAAGAACAGTTTCAAGCACACCAAGAGAAGATTCTGTTTTCTGCTCCATTGCCACTTAAAATGGAAAGCAGAACTGATTTGAAGAGTAAAGGTGTGAAAATTTTGACGTGAAATGTCATTACATTATATTCATGCAAGGCTTTGTTTACCCTTTGATTTGTAATGTGTCATTGTATTCTAGGAGAATTTGATTGGACTTTTAGATTGTTTGGTAATTGGTAGAGTTCATCTGTGTTTCTAATTGGCATTTGGTTCTATAAATGGATTTGCTATGTTCCATTTCAATTGCTGTTTATTAGTTTCAGTCTCAGAGTTTCAGCCCTTCTCAACAATCACCGAGTTAATTTAATTTGTTTTTTAAATGTTAGTAGAAATGAATAATCACATATAATCACAACTTTGGAATAGGCTTACTAACCTTTGAATAGGTTCTTCTCAATTGTATATCAATTATATAAGTTAATCAATTGTATATCAAGTGTGAGTTAGAAGTTCTACACCCGTTTAAAAAGTGTAGGTTGAACACTTTATAAGTGAGAGTAAACCCATTGCCTTAAGGTTTTAGATAACTCTGGTGTCTATCTCATTTGTGTGGTTGCTCTTGTCTAATGTGGGTGGTCCCTTGGGATCCTCTCGTGACACAACATAATGAAACCACAAGAGACATTATGTGGGTGGTCCCTTGGGATCCTCTCGTGACACAACATAATGAAACCACAAGAGACATTGAGTTGTGGAGCTATGATATGTAGTCATGACATGAACTAGAATACACTTGCATGATTCAGAAGCAATTTAAAATTGTCAACATGAAACTTGGCATACTGTTTATAAAATTTTGGGTGCTTTTCTTGTCATAAGGAGTTCTGTCCTATTCAAATGGCTCTAATTCTAATAATTTTAAAATTCTTCATTACACTTTCCAAGGGTTAGCAGATCAAGTTATAGGGAAAGCAAGTTCCACTTAATTTGTTTCAATCTCTTTTGTGCAAAAATGTGTGTATGGTCAAATTATAGAGAGATGACAAACAAATTGTGCACCATGATAACTAGTCTGTTGTTACCAGTTAGGGCATTGTTACATATGATAAGGTTATTAACTCAGTTCCAAACACAGCGTAAGAAAATAATTATAAGAAGTTTTACCAACTATGTCAGAACTCAGAATGATCAGAAATAGATAAGGCTCTTTTAAAGTGAGCTTAACAATAAAATGCTCAAGTTTAAAATGTATCTACACTCGATTTGGAGGGCATTAGAGCTTAACTATAAAATGCTCTTACTGAATAAGAGCAGGGAACAAGGGAAAACTCTGAACTCTGTACAAACTTTTTTTTTTACCAAAAAAAACTGTCTAAGCTATTCTACTAAAATAAGCTTATGAAAATAAGCTGCCAGCTTTTGAGTATATTATAGACTATTTTCACAATCTGTTCCAAACACTTGCATAAGTATTTATGTCATAAGATAAATCTATTTTTTTTACAAACAATTGCAATGTCATCCCTCCTAGCAGACTATACACCAAGAAGTCTCATATTATTTGAAAATCGAGACTCAAGGTAGTTCATAAACATCTACTTTCTTATCCTACTAAGGCACCTTTTAACTAAGGTGAAAATCATGATTGACCTGCACTAGACCTAAATAGACAACACATACAATACAAAAACAACAAAATGCATCAATGAAATAACAATGATTAGGACTACCATTTAATGGAGGTATTGAGATCAAAGGAAAAGTAACATATTAATCTTATCTAACTACTAATATTTATTATTTTAAAAAAAATTAGATTATAATTTTTGGGAGAAAAATCAGATTTTTTTTATTTAAACTTACAGACCATTTAAAAGTTGAAGGAGCACTCACACCTTGAAAAATTAAGTTGCAAAATAAAAATTGTACTAATATTGTAGAATCCTCAATAAAGAGGACCCTTCCAAAAACTAGCGTATGCCGCTAATTGTGACGCTGACACGGTATTCTTTAGTAAAAGGCGAAAGAATAGTTCGCTATGTCATCATCACACAACTCCGTGATTATAAACAGTGGAGGTCCTTTCATTTTATATATGAGAAGCTTAGTTTCACTTATGCACTAGCCGATGTGGGACTTAAGTCAGAACATAGACAATTAGACATCAAATCACTTGACTTCTTCCCTTTCTTTCTACCCTCAAAGAAGTGCTGGTGGAGGACAGTGGAGGATCAACGCGTAGTAGTGGTTACGGAGATTGAGTGAAGGAGCATTTTCAGGTACATCATGAGAAGCTTCTGCTCTCAGCTCCATTGCCACTTAAGATGGAAAGCAGAACTGATTTGAAGAGTAAAGGTGTGAAAATTTTGTCGTCAATTGTCTTAACATTATAATGCAAGGCTTTATTTGTTTACATTTGATTTCTAATGTTTGATTGTATTCTAGGAGAATTTGATTGGACTGTGTGTCTAAATGGATTTGTAATGTTCCACTTAAATTGTTGTTTACTAGTTTCGTATTATCAGCCATTCTCAAACTTAGTAATAGTTCTACATCAGTTGGTGACATTTAATCAATAAAACGTATGATAATTTTGTATTAAAGAAATCATGAGCCTTTCTGTATTGACAATAGAGTCATCTCTGCTATAACTTGAGGTTAAAGCTTAATACTCGCTCCAGTGTTGAGCTATTTTGAAGCTACATCTACTGCAGTAGAACTGGCTATGCTAAAGAAGCTACAATGGTCCACAATAATACTTCGGCTTCATGACGGTAACTTCTTCAGACACATCCTTGCAGAGGAAAATATTGTTACAAATCCATTATGTTTGGCTTAATATTTGAATGGTAGAAGAGGGAACGACAAAACGGATCGTCTACCTCCCTCTTTTGGCATCTCTGCTCCGTCGACCAAGTGCCACATTACACTCTTTATTTTTTAAACTCGAAGCACAGCAGTAAGAGAAACTAACCCCTTACCTCATGTTGTAGTATTTGTGCTGTAAACCTCCTACCATCTCTCCAACACCATCACCACCACACAGGGATCTCCTCCACTATCATGGATTTGAGTGTGTTACTTCAAATAGTCGCTTCTTTTCGTAAGAAGTTAAGTCCTATAAAAATGGATCTAATTCTAATCATTTCAAAATATTTCCTTACATCCAAGGTTCAGTCCTATTGGCATGATAATTAGTCTGCCATTACTAGGTAGGACATTGTCACGCATGATAAGGTTATTAACTCATTTCCAGACACACATAACAGCTATGTACGACTCATCATAAATGGATAAGACTCTTAAAGAGCCCCTTGCAAAAAAAAATTAAAAAATTGAACTAATACTGCAGAGCCCTCCTCAACAAGAAGGACTCTTCCAAAAACTAGTGTAAGCCGTTAATGGTGACACTAACACGGTATTCTTTAGTAAAAGGCGAAAGAATAGTTCGCTATTTTATCATCACATGGCTCCGTGATACTAAAAAATAGAGGTCCTCTCTTTTTATATGAGAGCAGCTTAGTTTTGTTTGTGTTAGCCGATGTGGGACTTCAGCTGAACATACCCACTCACTTGACCTCTCCCCTTTCTTTCTATACCCTGACAATGAAGAACCTGTTATCACAATAATATTCCTCTATGCACTCACCTATTTGGGGAAATATATAGGCATAGCAATGATTTTGCTTGTATTGGAAAATCTGGTGGATAAAATTTGGCGGATACTTGACTCGTCATCAAAGGGTTTTGGTGTTCAATATCGTAGAAGTTTGCTTGATGGCTTCATTGTGTTGTTGGATGGTGTTCTTCAAGACTGTCTGATTTATTTGGTGGCAGAATCTCAAAGCTTGTATCTGTGTTAGTTTCTGCAGATGGAAGGTCTTCTGTGGTAGTTTAGCTGCATCATATTGTCTTGCATTATTTGGCAGCAGAGGCCTTATGGGATGCATGGCAAAAACATAGTCCCAAGAGTGGTCGAGATAGAAATTTCAGCTCCCTCTAAGACAGCCACCATCATATCTGTACCAAGTCCACTGAGTTTTCTGAAACCGGCGATATGAGTGGGTCTTATGATAGAGCAGAGATAAACAAGTATGATAAATGGATGAATGTTATTATTGATCAATCATGTAATGAAGTACAATCTGCAAATTGCAGCCCAGAGCTAAGCTCCTGGGTAAAGAGAAAGTAGCTTTCTCTCACTGCCTAACCATAAGGTTCTAACTGAATAATGATCCTTCGAACTCCTCTTGCTATCTCCAAATTGTGATAGCAGGGGAGGATAAGAAAGTAGAGGGATAGCTTAGCATATGAAGATGAATAGAAAGTCATAGTCAATCAAACTTTGGAATTTAAAGCAGTGGAAATAATATGAAAAAATCTGAAAGAACATGTATAAAAATTTGCATGTGACTTGTGTTGTGTATGCACATTAAAAAATAAAATGTAATGTAGCACCCGAAGTGTCTGAACAGAGATTAATGAACAAATAGACAATGAAAGATATCAAACTAAGACAAATCATGAGGGTAAATGGTCAAAGATCAAAATAACACAAGAGTACCAACAAACAATTAATTAATATAGATACACATTTTTCCCCCACAAGTTTGTGTAAAACAATCCTTAATAAACTAAGACTAATAGCTATGAAGCATAGACTAAGACACGGACACCGAACACGACACTGATAAAGACATGCCGACATCGATAATAATTTGAGAAAAGGACACAATTCAATGTAATCAAATGTGTTTGGGTCGGACACGATACATATCCCACAACTGGACACACCTAATCCGAGGGGAAAATGTGCTTCATGGACTAATAGCGATTGGAAACTCATTGAAAACTAAAATTATTTAACATTACATGTAGACTAAAATGAACAATTAACTTTAAGATCAAACAACTCTAGAGCAATATCACAAAAATCCAAACCAGCACACTTTTTTAATCTTTTCCCAAATGCAACACTTCAAACATTTTATCAAACAGCTTGTGTACACTGATGATGAATGTTAATAAATAGTAAAAAAGCTCAAATAAATAGTTAGGTCAATATTAAAAACAAGCCTGAAAAATGGTATATGCCAACAATCGATAAAATAAGAGAATGATAGAACATATACTACCAACAGAAACAACAGAATGCAGAAATAAAGGTATACTATGGCAAGTCATTTATTTGCAAAACTGCAAAAATAACTTAAAACCTCGTTAAACAAAAAGCATTTAACTGATATCGCAGAGCCCTCAATAAAGAGGACCCTTCCAAAAACTAGCGTATGCCGCTAATTGTGACGCTGACACGGTATTCTTTAGTAAAAGGCGAAAGAATAGTTCGCTATGTCATCATCACACGGCTCCGTGGTTGTAAACAGTGGAGGTCCTTTCCTTTTATAAGAGAGCAGCTTAGTTTTGCTTATATGTTAGCCGATGTGGGACTTTATATCTTTCATTTCTCTGCAAAATATTCTCTCTATCTCCAACAGTACCATAGGCTTCTCTCTATCTGCAAAATATATTAGTGGCTAATGAGATACTCAACAAACAGATTTGGAAGCAGTTTAGTAGTAATTTGTATTCGGTCCATTAATTCATTAGTCAGGTATATTATATTAGAATTGTCTATATAAACATATTAGAGGTTTTACATTATACATGAAGTATTATAATATTCAGTTTTCACATACATCAAACTCACTCTCATTTCTTCATGTGTGTCTAATTGAACTTTGGTTGTGTAAATAGATTTGTAATGTTCCACTTTAATTGTTGTTTATTAGTGTCAGACTATCATGCTTTCTCAACAATCATTGAATTATTCCATTTGTTTTCTGAATGTTAGTTGTAATCAATTATCACGAGAAAATCGCAACATTAAAATAGGCTTTACTAACCTTTTAATTGGTTAATGTAAGTTCATGAATCAGCATATACTTCAAAGAATGAGTTCCTTGCTTCAAAAAGAAAGTTTGGTAAACTTTGAATCAATATACACCAAACAGAGAAGGGGGAAATGGATTGGCAATGCTCTGCCCTTGTGGTAGTTTATCAATGTGGGTAATTGTGTGGTGTCATTGTTTTTTTAAACAGCATATATATAAAAACCAAACTCGCACAAGCTGTCCGGAAGCTAATACAAAAGGCACCGTAAATATGCGGCAGCTACACCCCTTCGAAAGGAAAAAACAACAAAAACAACAAGTGAGAAACCTCCAAAAAAGAACACCAACACTAGAACAACACCCCCAAAAAACAAAGCTAATGCAACAAACAATCATTTGGGTTCCAACACCACTCATAGAATAAACAAGGAATCTTTAATTTACTCAAACTTCATTTCCAAGACAACACCTTAATTTCCTCAACCTTTTCTTCAATCTCCTTATTGCTATTCTTAAAAATTAAATCATTTCTAGATCTCCAAATAACCCAAAGTGTTGCAAGCCAAATCATCCACCAACCATTTCTAATCTTCTTATTCGTCACCTCCCCACTCCAACTTTGAAAATGAACAAACAAATTTTGGGGAGTAATAATGCAAATTTCAAGACAACACATTATCTTAGACCACACCTCAAAAACCTTTTGACAATGCAAGAAAAGATAATCCGACGTTTCTGCATTACCACCACAAAAGACACAATTTAAATTTGCTTCCAAAGGCACACAATTTCTCCTAGCAAGGTTATCTTTCGTTGGAATATGATTGTGAAGTAACTTCTAAAAAAAATCGACAACCTTTGATGGTGCCAGACTTTTCCAAATTGAGTCAAACACCGCCTCCGTTGACAAGTTTAAAGGACCTTCCACACACAAACAACCTATATGACCTCCTTCAAATTATTAAGTAAATTCAAGTGATTCGTCATAGAAAGATCATTCCTCTTTTACGTTCACCACAAAGAGTTTATAAATATTTATGTAATCTTTTTCAGATTCTAATTTTGATGAAATGGATCGTGAGGTTTCATTAGTGGATATATTTTAAGAAGAATCATTTTCATCAAAATAAGAGGAATTTTCACTACTTTCTATTGAAGATTCTGCAGAAGAATAATTTTCATGGGGGGACTTTATAATTTGTTGTGATTGACATGGCTTGGAAACTTTTATCTGAAATTTCTTTCTCTTGGGAATTTTGGATGATGATCGACTTAAACAGACAATTTTTCCTTTGGAGTTGCAGGTTGAAGTAGTGGTTATGGTAGATTTTGATCTATATGCTGAGGGTATGTATTTGACATAGTTTGGTGGTGATGCGGCATATGAAGGGTAGAAAGGAGAAGGTCTTTCTGGCTATGTGAAATAAGTAGGAAAAATATCAGGGTTAAAGAAAGGATCTTCAACACGTTTGTGTTTTTTTTTTTCCTCCTTGGAAGCTCTCGAGAAATCATTAATTTCCTTTACTTGGCCTTGTAATTATATGATTTCTCTTTCCTTAATCATTGCCAAAAGTTCTTTCTTCTAACATCCTTCTCAAATTAGGGTAGAGCACCGAACGGTTTCGGGCGGGTTCGGGGCTGAAACAACCATGCTCAATGAAACCGACCACCAATTTTTGAGACCCAATTCCGCCCACATACATGATCGGTTTGGCCGGGTCTCGGGTAAGTCGAAAGGCGGGTCATGCGGGTGGGTTAGTTCGGATAGAGTAGAGAAAGTTGTCTTTTTTCCTCATCCCTATGAGTTCACCTTCTTAGCCGTCGAGACCACCATCTTGTGTCACTATAACCGCCACTATTAAAAGGAAAAAGGAGGTGAGGTTGGGTGGCAAGTTTTTTAAAGTGACTATAACAATTTCTCCCAATACTAACTGATACAAAGGATGGATATTCTCTTCTATCTCGACCTTGAGTAAGCGTAAGAGCAATTAAGTTGTTGGAGATGTAGTTAGATCTTAGATCTGAAAACCTTTATTGGTTTAAGAGAAAGAAAAACAAAATAAAAAAATAAAAGAGAGGAAACGTGTTACTAAAGAAGAAATCAGTTTTATTATTTATTATTTTAAGCTTAAAAGAAAAATAAATAAACATATATTGACGGTTGTATGTTGAAAGCGTCTACTTTAAGCCAAATGAAGGACATGATTAAGTGTGTGTCCGAGTGTAATGTACCAAAGCAAATAAAATAACACTAAAAGTCTTTGAAAGTTGGTACATTTTTGTCATAATGTGAGTCTCAAGAAAATTTTGCAGCAGGAGTGTAAAAGTAATTCAGCTTTCATTATAAAATAGTACTACCATCGGACGGTTCGGACACCAATGGATTTAATTTTCCAAAACCGCTCCCGACCGGATTAACCCATTCTTAACTGTATTTAATCCGAAACCCGATATAACCTGCCCGTATTACCCAGATTTGTATCGGTTTGCACGGGTTTCTGGCGGGTCACCATCTTCTGTTCAGCCCTATCTTAAATCACTCTCCGGATGGATACTTGAGCCTTCAAGTTTCGATAGTGTTTTTGCATTTTTTTTGAGACAAAACTTTGAGATTTTCATTTGGTTCATCTATTTTTCAATAATCTTATTCCTTTTTTGTCGAGATTCTAGACAATCTCATTTTGAGCCACCATATTTTCAGATTGCCACTTTTCTTTATAGAGCAAGGAAATGTTGGTCATAATCTGAAGTTGAAGTTGAGAACATGAAGCAAGGGATTGGTTCACTATTTTTTTGGAGGATTCAATGATCTAGAATAGTCTGAAAGAGACCATGTAACAAGATTAGGATTATTAGGTGGCAATAGATCGTCTTTTATGAGGATTTTAAGTGCTTCCTCATAAATAGGTTGAGGTTACTTTTTCTCATGACTTCCTACGCATTGACCATTATCAGGGTCTGATTTTCTCTGTGCTGGAGGAGATGGTCTACACTTTCATTTTTTCTTCATTTTAGGCAGGATAATTTCTATATCAATATCATCATCATACATCCAACAGTCACATCCTGGGTCGCACATATTGGGATTTACTTCCCAAATTAAATTACCAACTTTTTTGTTAGTATAGACAGACTCTTCTTTAGCAGTGACAACATGTATAGGATACCAATCATCTTTAAGTATCGGTGTATCATCATTGTTTGTAAAATAAAAGATGTGGAACTTGGCCCTTCATTTGGTTTTTTGAAAATTGTTTTTACTGACCTATCAGTTGATCTTCTAAAGGTAGCCTTTTGAGACTGTATTGGTTTTTTGGCAGGATGAATTTTTCATAATTCTTTATCCATTCAAGATAAATTAGTTGAGTCAATTCCTCTCTTGAGATTCTCCTTGGGATTTGAACAATGGAGGGTATATCTTCTTTTCTATTGGTAACAACCCAATAGTGAATCAGAAGAACATCCTGAGAGTGGTAAATGTATCAAGTGATTTTGAATTCGATAGATTATTTGTTGATGAAGAATAGAAGACAAGGCTTTTGGGACTTGCTCAGATCTAATGATTTGAACTTGGAATTTCAATTTTGTGGATAGAGTGTTGTCATTAAGACTTACATTATAATCAGGGGAAATGGTGAGAACAACACTTTCAACATGGATTTTCATAATTATGACAGCTTGAATGTAGTAGAGCTATCTTGCATATAAAAGGTTGATTTTTCTTTCGACGAAGAGAAATAATGATCCTAATAGCTCCAAAATATAAAGATGTGTATCCTTCAAATTTCAAGTCATTTATGAGACTTTGAGGAATCTCTAAATATACATATTGTTCTTGGTTTGTTGCTCTAAAATTACATTGATCAAGTCGAGATGCTTGAACAAATTCTTTCATATGAGGGCGAATTGTTGAAATTTTCTAATAAATCGCATAATTGATCTTTGTCTTTTGAAGATATTGATGACATATCATCCTACGTTATTTTTAGTATATTTTTCAGTCATTTTAGTTATGATTTGACCCAAGTTAGAGGAGTTCTAGAACAAGTGCCTATGATTTAAGGGACATTTTGTAATGTTTTCATATTTAGTCATGTAATACTAGTTTTCTAAAAACCAAGCAATTCTTAGGTGTTTTTGATGTATTTCACTTCAAAATCATGTAATTCGAAAAAGTAAAGCACCTCATGGAGAATTGGGAAGACAATGAATGAAGATTCAAGAGGTCTCTGAAGACATTACAAGTTGGAGATATTTTATTTCAAGTCCCAAGACAAATTTAGAGGAAGAAACACTAAAAAAGACGAAGCAAATGCAAGAAACGTGTTGGAAGTAGGTGTTGTGCGCCATGGTGTGCAAAACAGTGCTGAAAATGCATTGTTTATAGCACCATGCGCGAGGCACATGGGTACACGCGCATCGCGTATGTCGTATGTGGAAAAAACAACATTTTCCTGTTTTTGGCTGCGGGTTTGGGGAAGATCTCGGTTTTTCAGCCCAAACCCACTAGGAAATCAACCTATAAATACAACTCCTCTCATTCAGAACGAAGTGATTCAATAGGAAAGCAAACGCCAGGAGCATCAAGGGAGGAGTCTCTCCTCAATATTTGTAATTTGTCTTTAGTTACCATGAGTAACTAAACCCTAATTGGGTAAGATTCTAAGTAGAACCTCTATTTGTTTGTATGATCAATTTAATTTAAGTCTTTTATTTTTTATTTAATGAGATCTATTTAATTTTTGTATGCAAAAGTCTTGATACCTCAATAAAACCCTAGAGAGTGTGACATACCTAGGGAATCTGATTGAACATATAAATAGGTGGCGCATACGATATTGCATAAGTCTCTGTCCCTAATCAACTATTCCGAACGTTGTATTATAAAATTTATATTTTCCCTTGGTAAGGTAGAGGTACTAGGGGTACCCGTTTGTAGAACTAATAAGGTAAGAAAGGGTATGTGATGTACTTCTAAGATTCATAGACGAAATTGAAGCCTTAAGATAACAATTTAGGAATCCCACTTCTTTTATGTTTCAATTACCTCTAAGAGAGTAAGTTCCCACTTTAACAACCTTACGTAGGCATATCGAACCCTGTAGAATTGACAACCCTACTACACCTGTAGAGCGCGTATTGTTATCAACATGCTCAACTTAACAGCTAGAAGGACGTAACAATCCTACAAACTTATCACTTAAATAGAACATTTATCTCATAACTGAGTATTTACTTGTCTTTAATCCAACTAGATTCTAACTCGTGCGGTGCATGGGTTTTTTAGAACTTCATATATAACATTTAAATGTATTATAATATCAAATTGACTATAATATCATTTGTCAACATCCTTAAATGTATTATATATAACATTTAAATAAAAGCTACACTGATATTATTGAAGAAATCATATTATAGTCATATATTCATTTTGAGAAATGTGTAAATAACTAACTATTGAACATTCTGAAATAAAGAGGATAATAAAGAATTGAATAACATGCCTTACATAAAGAACATAGCCCATATAATAGTAGGTCACCAATGTTAAACACAATCTCTCAACAATACATGTAAAAAAAGACATATGAGATTGTAGTTATAAAAAAAATTGGAATAAGGAAGACATCAATTGATTAACACCATATAGATTTTTGGAAGACTTAAATTGAGATGTTAAAAAAAATATAAACAATAAAAACTTGCAGAATAAACTTTATTACAAGTATATATACATCATATGAAAATTTTAGAATGAAGAAGACATTAATTGATTAACAACATATATATATTTGAAAGACAGAAATTGAGATGTTTAAAAAATATAGAAACAATAAAAACTTGCGACATCATTTTTTTTCTTACAGAAGCCACATAAAATTTATTAGAAGCATATAAGTAACTATAAATGTAAATATTGAAATCAATGAAAATAAAAGAGGTGTAGAGAGAAACAATAGATTTGGAAAAAATTTAAGGTCGAAGAAAGATGAATTGAAAGAAAGTTGGTTGTAAGCTGCAATTTTTTTTGTAATATATGCAGTTTATTTATATAGTTGTTTGCAACTTCTTTTCTCCCGTACATAGTGGAAGTGGATGTGAGTAGTGGTTCAGTTTTGTTAAGTAACCGTATTTTAGAAAACTTTTCTTAAGAGTAACTTAAAAGTTTTTCTTAGAAGTATTCTTTTCTTAAAGGTTTTTAACAATTTTTCAAATAGGTAAAATAGAATAAAACATTATAGATTTTAGACTTTAAGTGGATTTAAATTAAATCCCACAAAGCAATTAACTTAACATCATTCAAGACAACAATACATGATCAAATAATTCGGGACTTAACACCTATGCCGAAAATAAAAATGGATTGTTTGATTATGAACTAATGATGATTATTATGTTTCTTAATTAGCTGATAGAGAGTATTTGGTGTATGTTAATTAATTTGGTGATAGTTTTAAGCCTTTAGATTAAATGAAATGAATTGATGAGATTTGGTGTCAAATTAATTTTGACACCATGGTGTCATTTGATCCTAACCCATATATATATATATATATATATATATATATATATATATATATATATATATATAGACACACACACACACATACACATACACTAAAAGCAACTCTGTCAATCGAAAATGCTAGGCATGTGATATTGGATTCAAGTAGTGGAAGCAAAATCAAATCAGAAAATTGTTAGTGGCTCAGTGGTCAAAATGCTTAGATGAAACCATTAGATCTACGGTTCGAATCTTTGCAAAAAAAAAAAAAGTCATAAAGATTTTCTAAACCCCTCAAAAAAGGCGGGATTAGGGTTAATTAGGGTTGGTGGGAGACTATATGAGTTTAAAACACTTGGAAAATGTAATTTAATGTGGACATTTGCAACATGGGTAGTTCAAAGCGTCGTATTCCATTATTGCAATTTGTAACCTCCACGTATACCATGTCAGATCTATTTAGGCGAACCTCTCCTTTGCTTTAGATTTTTCAGGTTGTATCAATCATTTATATATATATATATATATATATATATATATATATATATATATATAACTCTCAATCGAAAATGCTAGGCGTGTGATATTAGATTTCAAGCGGTGGAAGCAAAATTCAATCAGAAAATTGTTAGTGGCTTAGTGGTCAAAATGCTTAGATGAAACCATTACTAAATCAGTTGTCTAGTTGAAACGACAAATCCTTGTTAAGACATCATACTTATCACTTTATTACTCGAAAACGGTTTGATTTGCCAAATTTAGTCATCAGATATTATACAGGCTTAAAAAGGGAGATATGATTTTAGCATTTGAGCGTCATCTGGAACACATGAAAATTCAACAAGGTTTTTTATTTTGTGGGAATGAGCTTTTTTACAATTTATGGGAAGAGACATGAAAGAGGTGAGAGTAATGAGTTGATTTTTTTGGTTATGGTGTTGCGATGATTAAATGATTTCCTTTCTTACTCACGCTCTTTATTTAATATTCATATCATATACACCCTATTTTTCATATGAGGCTCCGATACCTAATTGACAAGGAGTCTCACATATTATAAAATTATTTTTATTGAATTGTCAAGCTGAGACATCAAACAACTATCCATATGCAATCTTTATTAATCTAATTAAAGATTAATAGTAATATACAAATGTTTTTTTTTTTCATATGTATAAGCTAGGATCGGATTTTGAATCAAATGATTCAAGACTTAAAATATCTACGATTTGTGCTACACGTTGAGACAAAAAATATATTTCCACAGTTTTAAACAAAATAAGATCAAATTTAACTCGTAAGGTTTGTCATTTTTCTGGTCCACATACATATACACCGTATGTGATGCTTCTTCATGCTAGAAGCCACCTTAGTAACATGCAATAGTGGGATACGACGTGGAGACTTGACGAAGACTTCACAAAGTCTTTGAATAAATAATGCCACAAATAAATTAAATATTAGACAATGAGGTATATATACAAACTAACTATTTTGTTAGCTAGTTGACGACCATTGACTTGATTACACCATCTTGCACTCAACTGATTTTTTTATATGTTGGATTTAAGTTAGGGATAAATATAATGTTACTCGTATACACACTGAGAGACTCATATTATATGCATCTCTTATCTTCAATATATATGTAAAAGAGTACCTCAAAGGTTACCTCCACTGTAGGTAATTCTATTTGAAGTGTTTTAAACATTAAATATACGAACTAAATATACGAACACATGTAAGTCAAAAGTTAAATTTTGATTCGTCATGTTAGAAGAGTCTAATTTGTCACCGCCAAATAGAATCTTAGTTGGTGATCTAACACCTCTATCCTATTTAATAAATTTATTTAATGGACCATATTAATTCTAATATTCACTTGAGCAGAAAATTGTTCCGATCAGATTGCGAATAGCAATTAGCCAATTACCTGATCTCTGCCTGGCCACAAAACAAGGAAGGTGGTGCTATAATTTAGGAAAAAATATTGAGTAGAAATACGGTCGTGAAACTTTCGCGTGAAAATCTTTCGTGATAAGTAGCATTACCCTATTCACTTATACTCCAACTGGATCTGCAAACTTATAGCTGTTAATCAATTTATAGTTTAAAAAGTCTCTCATACGATATCATGGGGAAAAACGATATCAATTTCTTTTAAATTTTGATCATAATCAAACATAGGAAGGCCTAACTTACTAGAAAATTCAAGATATAATCAAACAACAACTTTTCTGCAGTGCTAAAATTATTTAGTTTTGATATTGTATATGTTTACACTATACTTGTATAAAGTGGTTGTTCCATATTTTGCTAAATATAAACATTGAGGTTTTGACATGAATAGGACCGTGGTCTTGGATTCCCAAACTCAGAACACCTTTGTACACGTTTCCAAACCCTCCAACTCCGATGATGAAAACATCATCGAAGTTGTTTGTGGCTGCTCTGATCTCTGCAATTGTAAAGTAGCGGCACAAATGGGGCGGCAAGGATGGTAACTCTATGTTCTTTTGTCTTCAACAAGTTATCTGCTATGGCATTGAGAAACCTTCTCCTTAGCCAAAAAACTATGATACCCACCACAATTGCTAGCACGAGGCCTGAAACTGCAATTACAACAACAATAGTTGTGGTGATCTTAATTTTTTTTGACGATTGGGTTGGAAATACTTGACGCGGGGGAGATAGAGTAATGGATTTTGATATTGGTCCTGCAAGATTTTTATTTTCGTCACTTACTTTTAAAATCTCAATTCCATTAAGAGTTACATCACTGTACGTTGTCATGATAGTTTCTGGTACTCGTTGAAGCTTGATCGAAAGATTAACTCTTTCAATTTTAGAGCTTAATCCTTCTTGAGAATCCATAGTCACAGCATAATCCTTATGAACAGGAACCATACGAGCACCACTCCACTTTATCACATCAGCATTTGGTTCAGCCAAGATTTCATCTATAAAAATTTGAAAAACTCTATCACCTATATTCTTGATATGCCAATCAAACTCACAAAAATGCAACCTTACCATATAAGTAAAAGAAGAATCAACCTCAAAATTCCAAGTTACATTGTAATCCTCTGTGGCATACATTCCATAACTTCTTGCAGTTAAGTATACATGTTTTGGTGCAGTGTAATTTGGAATGGTATTGTTCAAATAGTTTAGATCATGAGGTGCAAAGTAACTTGATACACTTAGTGGATATTGTTTTTCGAAGTAACGAGGAAAATCATTGTCCCAATTACGAAACAAACCTGTATCTTGGGTTGGTGGAACTTGATTTTCACCAACGTTGACTCTATAAACAGTCTCCAAAGCTTTGTCATTACGAATTTGGTATTCTGTGTTGCCTAAGCCAAGAAAATTGAGATGATAGTTCTTGTCATTGAGATCAGTGTAATAGAGAAAAGAAGGCATTGAAACAATCTCGATTCCATTGATGAAAGCATAAGCATGTGATTGATTTGTGATATTGGGAATGAAAGTTATGTTTAAGTTCTCACCTGGTTCCTTTGTGATGCAATATTCTTTGGTGATTGTCTTGTTATCTTTTTGAAGCCAAAGTAAAGGGTTAAAGTCTTTAAGAAGGGTAATTTTATTTCCTACTTTGACTGTGAAAAGGGCGTTGGAGGTTTCAAAGTTTTGATAGGATGTCGGGTAAAAATGGAGGCGGAGAAAAACAGTATTGCCGACGTCGTCAATGTCAATACCACTACTAGGAAATGAGACTGTGAAATTGGAAAAAGAAATTCGTGCGGAGGAAAAAGGAATTCATTTAACCAAATCAAAGTTAGGAATAGCTTTGGCTTTGGCTTTGACCCAAGCTTGTGGTTCAATGATAGAGAACAGTTTTGTGTCATCAATGTCTCCAACCCAAGTTCGATTTTCAAAGGTAGTATCTATGGAGTGGCCACAATTCACGGCTAAACTATCATATGAGCTAACCAATAGAGGGAACAACAATAGATGAAGGAGAAACAAAATAATAGATAGTAAGGTGATTCCAATAGGAACTACGTCCTTTAGGGTGTTAGCCATACCTAAAGTTTTTGTTGTAGTAAGTTTGCCATGCAGAAGGTGTATTTATTGAGTTGGAACGTATACTAGACGGGAAAATAATGTTTCAACTTCAAAATGACAATCAAATACACGGTGTTTACCAAAGTTATTATGGTATGAGTGGAATTCGATTAGAATTCTTAAGCAAAATTTTGGGTTCGAACCTGAGTTCGATTCATGGGTGATGGAACAATTTTCGACTGGACTTTATTTATTTACCTCCATACCAAACTTCGCATTATCACGCTTCTTTGAGAACCAGATGCCAACACAAAAAAAAAAAAATTGTAGCCATCGAATAGGGAATTATTTGTAAATGAAAACGTATTAGAAGATCTGGAAATTACTAAGAAACAATACCAATAGGGACTGCCCACGAAATTAGTCGCAAGTTTGAAATCGTCAAACTTTCCTTTGAAAGATAGGGAGATTTCGAATTTTCGATATAAAACGAATGAGTGGTAGGAATACACTTGAGCGTAGAAAAATCTACTCAAAAATCCTCTAAAAAAACAAAATCTACTCAAAAAATATGCTGCTGGTTGGTTGGACTGATAACGTATTCTCACAGTATCTCTAATTTTTTGTTCTTTCTTCGATTCCTTTTTATAAGTCTTTTCTCTATAACTTTGAGTATGTGTAGGACATAGCTATTTGGGGTATTCCCTTTCTTTCTATACCCTCGGCAATGAAGAACCTGTTGTCACAATAATATTCACATATTCACTCACCTATTTGGGGTAAGATATACGTAGGCTATTAACTCAGTTCCAAACACAAAATAAGACGAAAATAAGATTACGAGAATTGCCCTGTTTGGACTAATAGCTTCTCTTATAGCATAAACGTTTATCATATAATGGAGGAAAACATTGAACATCTTGAACAAAATCATGGAGGACGATATCAAGCATTAGTAGCGCATTATTTGTAGTATCATGCAAGCCATAATGCCATAAAAGCCATGAGGAAGTTCTAAACATGAAGAAACTAGTAGGACCACATCCTCACAACCAACTATAGAATTGCCACATAAGAAAACCAAAGTTGAATGATTTAGCTGCATCATATTGTCCTGCATAATTTGGCAGCAGAGTCCTTATGGGATGCATGGCAAAAACATAGTCCCAATAGAATTTTGAGCTCCTTTTAATGACAGTCACCACTCACCATCTCATCTGTACCAAGTCTACTGAGTTTTTGGAAACCGGCAATATGAGTGGGTCTTATGATAGAGCAGAGATAAAGAAGTCCTTAATAAATCAGGACTAATAGCTATGAAGCACAAACTAAGACATAGGCACCGGACACGACACAAATACAGACACGTCGACATCGATAATAATTTGAGAAAATGACATAATTCAATGTAATCATATGTGTCGGTGTCAAACATGATACATATCCGACACCTGGACACACCTAATTCGAGGGGTAGATGTGCTTCATAGACTAATCGCGATTTGAAACTCATTGAAAACTAAAATTATTTAACATTCCATGTAGACTAAAATGAACAATTAACTTTAAGATCAAACAACTCTAGAGCAATATCACAAAAATCCAAACCAGCACACTTTTTTAATCTTTTCCCAAATGCAACACTTCAAACATTTTATCAAACGGCTTGTGCAGACACGACACAAATACAGACACGTCGACATCGATAATAATTTGAGAAAATGACATAATTCAATGTAATCATATGTGTCGGTGTCAAACATGATACATATCCGACACCTGGACACACCTAATTCGAGGGGTAGATGTGCTTCATAGACTAATCGCGATTTGAAACTCATTGAAAACTAAAATTATTTAACATTCCATGTAGACTAAAATGAACAATTAACTTTAAGATCAAACAACTCTAGAGCAATATCACAAAAATCCAAACCAGCACACTTTTTTAATCTTTTCCCAAATGCAACACTTCAAACATTTATCAAACGGCTTGTGCAGACACGACACAAATACAGACACGTCGACATCGATAATAATTTGAGAAAATGACATAATTCAATGTAATCATATGTGTCGGTGTCAAACATGATACATATCCGACACCTGGACACACCTAATTCGAGGGGTAGATGTGCTTCATAGACTAATCGCGATTTGAAACTCATTGAAAACTAAAATTATTTAACATTCCATGTAGACTAAAATGAACAATTAACTTTAAGATCAAACAACTCTAGAGCAATATCACAAAAATCCAAACCAGCACACTTTTTTAATCTTTTCCCAAATGCAACACTTCAAACATTTTATCAAACAGCTTGTGCACAATGATGATGAATGTTCATACATAGTATAAACACTCATATAATAGTTATGTAAATATATATTAAAAAAAAAGGCCTGAAAAATGTCTTATGATGTATGATAACAATCAATGAAATAACAGAATGATAGAACATACCAATACAGACACTACAGAACGCAGACATAAAGGTATACTATGGAAAGTCATTTATTTGAAAAACTGCGAAAATAACTTAAAACATCATTAAAGAAAAAGCATTGAACTGATATCGCAGAGGCCTCAATAAAGAGGACCCTTCCAAAAACTAGCGTATACCGCTAATTGTGACGCTAACACGGTATTCTTTAGTAAAAGGCGAAAGAATAGTTCGCTATGTCATCATCACACGGCTCCGTGCTTTTAATCAGTAGAGGTTCTTTGCTTTTATTTGTGAGCAGCTTAGTTTCTTTTATGTGCTAGGCGATGTGGGACTTCAGTCAGAACATTGACAACCATCAAAGAGATTTGGAAGCAGTGGTTATATAAAGTTTTAAAAGGAAAAGCAATTTCTTTTTACTTTCACTTCTTCACCTACATCGAACTCACTCTCACTTTTTCATCTGTGTGTCTAATCGTAAATGGATTTGTAATGCTCCCCTATAATTTCTGTTTATTAGTAACATACTGTCACCCCTTCTCAACATTCATTAAATTAATTCCATTTGTTTTCTGGATGTTAGTTATAATGACTTATTTTGTGAAAATTGCAACATTAAAATAGGCTTACTAACCTTTTAATAGGTTAAAATAAGTTTATTAAACCACAGGAAAACATTGAATTGTGGAGCTATGATATGTAGTCATGAACCGGAATTTACTTGCATCGAGGACAAACACTTCAAAGAATGAGTTCCTTGGTTAAAAAAGAAACCATGTACAACTTTGCATCAGTATACACCAAACAGAAAGGAAAAAAATGGATTGGCAATGCTCAGTCCTTAGTGGAATTGGATTTCAC
The DNA here is from genome assembly GCA_018208015.1 of Medicago ruthenica. Lineage (NCBI taxonomy): Eukaryota > Viridiplantae > Streptophyta > Magnoliopsida > Fabales > Fabaceae > Medicago > Medicago ruthenica. The sequence goes on along the minus strand of CM031377.1, from coordinate 94,285,173 downwards.
TGTGGAAATTTACATTTATTTTTTTTGAAGAAGGTAGATTTACATTTATTAATCTTGCCTTTTCAAAGAAATAATTAATCAAGTGATCGGCTACAAAAATCTCTGCTCAGCAATAGTTCTACATCAGTTTTGTGATTTTTAATTAGCAAAACGTATGTATTTGCAGATAAAAACTAGCTAGTTGAATCAAAATCAACTCATAATTTTGTATTATAGAAAGCATGAGCCTCTCTGTATTGACAATAGGGTCATCTTTGGTATCACATGAGGTTACAATACAATAGTGCAGTAGAACTTGCTATACTAAAGAAGCTACATGTATGAAGTATCACTTCCTCTCATCAATGTTCATTGGTACACAATAAAACATTGGCTTCATGAGGTATGTTCTTCAGAGTTATCCTTGCAGCACCCTTATTTTCTATGCAGAGTTGCAACAAGATAGCAGACCAAATGACCAGGTAGGGTAATGAAGGGAGCAAATTACATGTTTACTTAATTTTGACTCCTTTGGTGGGCGATTAGATCACCAACCAATGTGTATGGAAAAACATTTGTCGGAACCTTCAATAGATTTCAATTAATTTTGAGGGATTTGTGCATAGGTATACACAATAATCAGCTCAGAACGGCAGAAGACAGTATAATAAATCAAGGAAACTATAAAAAAAATCCAAACCGGCACACTTTTTTAATCTTTTCCCAGATGCAACAATTTAAACATTTTTATCAAACAGCTTATGCACAATGATGATGAATGTTCATTGTAAAAACAATCATAAATAGGTATTTAAATATAAAAAACAAGCCTGGAAAATGGCCTATGATGTATGAAAACAATCAATGAAATAACAGAAGGCAGAGGACCATTCAAAATCTGAACTGCAAAAAATCATTGAACAAAAAAAATATATTGCAGAGCCCTCAATAAAAAAAACTTTGAACTAATATTGCAGAGCCCACAATATAGAGAGGGCTCTTCCAAAAACTAGCGTATGCCGCTAATTGTGACGCTGACACGGTATTCATTAGTAAAAGGCGAAAGAATAGTTCGCTATGTCATCATCACACGGCTCCGTGATTATAAGCTGTATAGGTCCTTTCGTTTTAAATGGGAGCAGCATAGATTCTCTTATGTGTTAGCCGATGTGGGACTTTAGTTATAACATAGACACCCACTCACTTGACCCCCTCCCTTTCTTTCTATACCCTCAACAATGAACAACCTATTGTCACAATAATCTTCCCCTATTTGGGGTAAGATTGTATAATCTCGATGGTATAATGCATTTGACGTTTCATTTTTAGCATGCTTTGTATGAAAATCATCACAAAACATCACTTTTATCATTTAGAATTTTCTATTGATGACTCTCACTGTATTAAAATCATCACAAATCATCACAAAAATGCTTATGAAGAATAGCTAAAATACATATATATCCGTTGGCAAGTGAAGCAAATGTTTACATGTTCATTCAAATTGGATGGAATGTGGAAACTTTCTGAGTTCCATTGCTTGTTAAAGACATCAAGATTAATCCTCCTTCGTATGAGCACAGATAATCAAATTTATGATGTATTGTCAATTAGTTATGGCAAAGGAGAACACCATCACATCAAGAATCTAATAAAATAGCCGATTTACAAAAAGCCGATTGCAATTATTCTAATTCTAACAACATCAAATTGGTTTAAATATACTATTAGGGAAGGCCACTCAAATTTTAAATACACACACATAAACTTGTCCTTCAGAAATGAGTGTTGACTATTAAAGAACAATTTTTGCTTTCCCATCGAAAGTTGCGACTTCAAGGTTTTCATTTTGCAGCATGTTCTATAATAGATGAACACGAATTAAGGAAACACACACTTTTTATTGTCCTGTCGTCAACAGAACATAGCCTGCAAAATGAAATTCCAATCATGAAGGAGTGAATACAGACACATACTAGCAAATAAAAAAAGAAGACATGATGCAGAAGCAATTTAACATTAACAACATGAAAATTACTCTTCATGCTATAGCAAACAGAACTTTACATATCCTCTATGCTTATAAATTTGGGGGCTTTTCTTCTCTTAAGGAATTCTGTCCTATTCAAATGACTCTAATTCTAATCATTTTAAAATACTTCCTTGCACATTCCAAGATTTAGCAGATCAGAAAGCAGTGTTTCCAATCTCTTTTGTGCAAAAAACTGTGTGTAATCAAGTTAAAGAGATGACAAACAAATTTGGCACCATGGTAACTAGTCTGTTGTTACTAGTTAGGACATTGTTACATATGATAAGGTTATTCCAAACACAGCGTAAGAAAATGATTATAAGAAGTTTTACCAACTGTCAGAATTATCAGAAATAGATAAGGCTCTTTTAAAGCAAGCTTAACTATAAAATGCTGAAGTTTAAAATGCATCTACACTCGATTTTGAGGCTATTAGAGTAACCAACTTGGTTAAATACTTACTGAATAAGTGTTTATCATATATATAGTTATTTGTGTATAAATTGTTTCAACAAAAGAGCAGGGAACAAGGGAAAACTGTGAACTCTGTACAAGTTTTTTTTTTTCTTCCAAAAAACTATGTATAAGCTATTCTACTAAAATAAGCTGCCAGCTTATGAGCATATCATAGACTATTTTCACAATCTGTTCCAAACACTTGCATAAGTATCTATGTCATAAGATAAATCTATTTTTTTTTTTTTTACAAACAATTGCAACGTCTTCCCTCCAAGCAGACTATTCCGGTACACCAAATAGTCTTGTATTATTTGAAAATTCATCCCTATAAATTTAACGAATTTTGATTTTAGTCCCTAAAAAATAAAATGAGATGTTTTCATTCTCACAAATTTTTTTGTTTTATTTTTGGTCCATAATGGATATAATTTTGACCCTCTATATTTACGGAAAAATGTTTTTTTGATCCTCTATCTTTAGGAAAATATGTTATTTTGTCATTCTATCTTTAGAGAAATATGCTCTTTTAACCCCTTATATTTACAAAAAGTTACAATTTTGCCCGCCTGTTTTGGGACACGTGGTGTCTTCTCATTAGTTTTGCAATGTTTTGTAAAGTTATGGGGTAAAATTCTTTTTTTTAGGGGGGCAAAATCACAACTTTTAAAAAGTTAAGGGGTCAAAAATACACTTAAGCCTTTTTTTTCGTTTTTTACATGGGTCGGTACTAGAACCAGGTCGGGTCTGTGTGACCCGTCAGATTTTAGAGGGTGAACCACTTTGCATTCTAGGGTTTTGTATTGTAAACTTCCAATTAAATTGGAACTAATCCTAAAAGCCACACACGCTCTTGTATTCTAGGGGTAGAACTCTTTGAATTTGGAGTTATGTTTGATTTTAATTGAATTAAGGATGCTTTACGCTATTTATTTTTGTTTTTGACTTTACTTTTGAAGTATCTTGAAGTATATATATGATATTTTAAGTCATATTTTTTTTGTTTATATATCTTACGATACATGATTCAAAAAAGTGGTCGAACGATACACGATACCTATCCCGATTTGACTACCATAGGGTACGGGGACGGACATCAAACTTGTTGCCCACGAAGGTATGAGCTCGGGCACGAGAATTTTTTATAAACACATGTATGGAGATGGACACTATTGTACCCTACCCAAAGGTTACCCATTGCCATCCCTATGTATGAGTAGCTAGATCCTATAATTCATTCAGTTAATCGGTCAGTTTTGTTTAGTGAGCAAAAAGTTAATGCATTGTTTCGTTTAAACAAGTTACAATAAAGTAGGATGAAACATGGATGATATGGTTAATATTTGATTTACTATCTCAATTTAAATGAATAAATATCGTTATTTTAATAAAAAAGTAGATAAAATTATAACTTCAAAATCCGAAAAACGAGAATGATGATGGTTTTGAATGGAAATAAGTAGATGAAAGAAGCTTCCAACTATCAAGATATACTGTGTCCTTGCATCGTTTACTTCAATTTGTTTGATCTCTACAATTTCATTATGTTGTGTTCATTCTTGATAAAATGACAAACCCCAAAACTGCCCACATTGTGATGGGATGTATTAGGGATAGGATTGAACTTGTTAGAGATAATTTTTTATCTATATCAAAAAATTTGTATAAAATATCGTTTGTAAATTTACACGCAAAATTTCTATAAAATATCTTGATGGACATTCATGCCTTGTACTGAGTTTGGAACTATATAAATAAATAAAAATCCTTTTCATAATTAAATTATAGAAAAAATATCAGTCGATCGGCTTAATCAGTGAAGCGCATGTATTTGCAGATAATCAACTCATAATTTTGTATTATAGGAAGCATGAGCCTCTCCGCATTGACAATAGGGTCATCTTTGGGATCACTTGAGGTTACAACAGTGCAGGAACTTGCTACACTAAAGAAGCTACATGTATGGAGTATCACCTCCTCTCATCACTGTTCATTGCCACAAAACAAAACTTTGGCTTCATGAGGGTCGCTTCTTCATAGCCATCCTTGCAACATCCTTATTTTCAATGCAGAGTTGCAACAAGATAGCAGACCAAATGAGAGGGAAAACAATATTATATTACAAATCAATTATATTTGATTTAATATTTGAAGTATAGAGTCGGTTCTTGGACCGGATACCGAATATTCAAGAAAAATAAAAAAATGGAATAGTTCGTTATGTCATCATCACACCAGCTTTCTGACCCAAACGATACACTATGCTACCATATATATCTGGCGGTGAAGCAAATGTTTACATTTTCATTTAAATTGAAAGGAATTTGGAAATCTTTCGAAAGTTTTATTGCTTGTTAAAGACAAAATAAGATCACTCCATCTTAATCAAATTTATAAATTATTATGGCGAAGTTGAACATCATCATCACCGTATCAAAAATCATATAAAAATAGTCAACTTGCAGAACCAACTAAAATTATTCTAATTCTAACAACATAAAATTGTTTATGTTGGATATTTGTATGTTGGCTTCATTTTTCGTAAATCAAATATACAAGCAAGATGTTGGAACCAATGTTCCAACATATGGGTACGACTTCAGTGTGCCCTGATTTTGCGTCTTGGAGCTGTTTATTATCACACATGATCTTTTGAAGATTTGATTGAAGAATTCATTCATGTTACTTGTTCTCCAAGTTGCGTGTGTTTCCAGAAGGAAGATATTTTCGAGAGTTATATTTTTCAGATTGGAAATTTTTATTTGTGTAAATATATTTTCAAAAGAGATCTTTGGAAAATATATTCCTAAAAAATATTTATTTCAATATATTTCTGAAAAGAATATTTGATACAAATATATGTTTAGCCTGAAGGAAGATTTAATTGTGCAAATATATTTCTAGAAGTAATCTTGGAAATATATTTTTGAAGAATTATTTGTTTCAACATATTTCTGAGAAGAATATTTGATTCAAATATATGTTGCTGCTGAATGCTATATAAAGAAGACACCACTCTTGAAGAAATCAATCGAAGCCGTCAATGAAAGAATATTTTAGGGTTTCAACTTTAGGTTGTCTTTGTTGAGCCGTGTGCTTTATTATGTATACCACTCTATTGCTGCTACTGAATATCAAAAGCTTAGAGTTGGTTTGTTTTAGTTGAGTTGTAATATTGTATACTACACCTAAGCTTTGAAGTACGGTGTTAGTTTGTGTCTGAAGGTGTCTTCATCATACTGTTTATTGGAGTGTGTCTCCTCTTTGTTATTTGAGTTTAAGATCACTGGGGTAGTGATTAATTGAGTGGATGTGAGATGGGATCTCAGGTCTGGGAGTTCCTAGGCTGAAGTCAGTACGGGTAGTAGCTAGGTGATAAGTTGTAAACTTGGAGTTTGCTGAGAACTTAGAACTAGGACTACACTAGTGGACTTCCTCCTGGCTTGGTAGCCCCCAGAGTAGGTGTGTTTGTCATCGAACTGGGTTAACAAATAACATGTGTCATTTACGTTTCTGTCTTTTATATTTTCTTTGTTCTGTTTGTTTATCGCTAGCCTGATGTTGAAACATTAAACTCAACATTCCACATGTCCCAGTGTTGGAACATTACATACAACATCAGGAAACTACCGTGCCAGAATTTCAATTGGCATCAGAGCAGGCACCCTGCCTGTTTTAGGGTGCGCTCCAGGGAAGTTATCTTCTGGCATAATGGATAAGGAAGGAGGATTTGTGAACAGACCACCTATGTTGGATGGTTCCAACTATGACTATTGGAAATCTCGCATGAGTGCTTTCCTTAAATCTATAGATAGTAAGACCTGGAAAGCAGTTTTGAAGGGTTGGGAACATTCTGTGGTTCTTGACAAAGATGGAAAAAAGACAGCTGATCTGAAACCAGAAGAAGAATGGTCCAAAGATGAAGATGAACCAACGCTTGGAAACTCCAAGGCATTGAACACTTTATTCAATGGAGTGGACAAGAACATGTTCAGACTGATCAAGCAATGCACTGTGGCTAAGGATGCTTGGGAGATTCTCAAAACTACACACGAAGGTACATCTAAAGTGAAAATGTCAAGGCTTCAACTTCTTACTACCAAGTTCGAAAATCTAAAGATGTTGGAGGATGATAACATACAAGATTTTGACATGAATGTCCTTGACATGGCTAACTCCTTTGACTCACTTGGGGAAAAGATGTCTGATGAAAAGCTCGTGAGAAAGATTCTCAGATCTCTACCTAAGAGATTTGATATGAAGGTGACTGCGATTGAATAAGCACAAGACATCTCCAGTATGAAGGTTGATGAGGTAATATGATCTCTTCAGAACTTTGAAATAACCTTCAATAACAGGACTGAAAAGAAAGGGAAAAGTGTTGCCTTTGTTACTAATGCTGATGCTGAGGAGTCACAAGGAAATATTGAGGATGATGAAAGCCTGTCAGAGGCACTTATGTTACTTGGAAGACAGTTTAACAAGATTCTGAAACGAGGTGACAGGAGACCCAGGCCAAATGGTCAGAACATTAGGTTCAACATCAGTAAGCAACAAAAGGATTTGAAGAAAACAAGAACTGGTGAGAAGAGCAATCAATCCAAGTGAGTTCAGTGTCATGAGTGTGAAAGATATGGTCACATTAGGACAGAATGTGCCATATATCTCAAGAGTCAGAAGAAAAGCTTGGTTGTTTCTTGGTCTGATGAACATAACTCAGAAGGAGAAGTGGAGAATGAGTTTGCTAAGCATGTCATTGCTTTAACTGGTAGATGCATGTCTGATACTGAGTCAAGTGATGAAGAATTAACTTATGAAGAACTAGCTGCCTCTTTACAAAGATCTATACATCAGAAGTGAAGAAGTTTGCAAGTTACTAGAGAATCAGAAGAAGATTATCAGTCAACTGCATGCTGAAAGAAGTGACCATTTACCAAAAATTTCTGATCTCAATGATGAGGTAACTCAACTAAACTCCCAACTTGAACACTTAAAGAAGCAGGTTAGAATGATGAACACCGGTACTGATTTGCTGGAAGAAATATTAGAAGGTCAAAATCAAGGGAAACCAAAAGGCATAGGTTTCAATTATAGGGCTTTAAACAAGAAACAACAAAATCAAGATAAGAATTTTGTCGTTGCTGTAGGAACATATGATCCACGATGAGCAAACCAATGTTGCAACATCCGAAGGAACATCAGAGGTCTAAGAGCAAGGGGGTATCTCGCCCTTGGGTATGTCATTATTGTGGTAGAAGAGGACATATAAAGCCATTTTGTTTCAAGTTGTATGGGTATCCTAAGCGGTTCCAGCAAAGAAAATCTGAACCTGTTGTAATCAATGTCACGAAGGAATGGAGACCAAAATGTGACAATGTTGGCTTAATAGCTCACACCTCTCTAAGAGCATCATCTAGGGAAGACTGATACTTTGACAGTGGATGCTCTAGACACATGACTGGAGTTAGTAAATTTCTTGAAAATATAAGACCTTACACCAGTAGCTATGTGACTTTTGGTGATGGAGTTAGAGGAGAAATTCTTGGTATTGGAGACTTGATCAGTAATAGACTGCCAAGGTTAGACAATGTGCTGTTAGTAAAAGGGCTAACTGCAAATTCGATTAGCATAAGCCAGCTGTGTGATCAAGGGATGGAAGTGAACTTCAACAAGGCTGAATGTCTGGTAACTAATGGGAAAAGTGAAGTGCTAATGAGAGGTAATAGATCTAAGGATAACTGTTACTTGTGGGTATCTCAAGAAGAAGCACACTTGACTACATGCCTTGTGAGTAAAGAAGAGGAGGTTAAACTGTGGCACCAGAAGCTTGGTCACTTAAACCTAAGAGGAATGAAGAAAGCCATTTCTGTGGAAGCTATCAGAGGATTACCCAAACTCAAGATTGTTGAAGACAACATTTGTGGGGAATGTCAGGTAGGTAAACAAACTCGAATGCCACATCCAAGGTTGGAACATCAGGTTACTTCCAAGGTACTTGAACTTCTACACATGGACTTGATGGGACCTATGCAAGTTGAGAGCATTGGTGGAAAGAGGTATGTCTTTGTGGTTGTTGATGATTTCTTTAGGTTTACCTGGGTCAATTTCATTAGGGAAGAATCAGATACTTTTGATGTTTTTAAAGACCTTTGCACACAACTGCAAAGAGAAAAGGACAGTGTCATTGTAAGGATTAGGAGTGATCATGGGAAGGAATTTGAAAATGTTAAGTTCACTGAATTTTGTTCCTCTGAAGGAATCAAGCATGAATTTTCAGCTCCCATAACACCCCAGCAAAATGGTGTTGTTGAAAGGAAGAACATGACCCTACAAGAGTCAGCCAGAGTTATGCTTCATGTCAAACGTCTGCCCTATCACTTTTGGACTGAAGCAATGAACACAACCTGTTATGTTCACAATAGGGTCACCCTGAAGACAGGCCTACTGTCAAATACTTTCATGTATTTGGAAGCAAGTGCTACATTTTGGCAGATAGAGAAAACAAAAGGAAAATGGATCCCAAGAGTGATGAGGGGATCTTTCTTGGATACTCTACAAACAGCAGAGCATATAAAGTGTTTAACTCCAGAACCAAGGTAGTAATGAAATTATCAATGTTGTGAAAGATGATTTACCTGCTGAAAGAGTGCCTGATGTGGAACCCGATGTTGAAACATCAGAAGAACAGATAGATACACATGTTGAGGAAAATGAAGTTGAATCTGAGGAAGGAGAAAATGGCCTAGATCATGCATCAACAGGTAAGGGACCTTCAATCAGAGTTCAGAAGAACCACCCCAAAGAACTGATCATTGGGAACCTTGATCAAGGAGTCATAACCAGGAGATCTAATGAAGTGATCACTAATTCATGCTTTGTGTCCAAGTTTGAACCCAAGAACATTAAAGAAGCACTTACTGATGAATTCTGGATTAATGCAATGCAAGAGGAACTAAATCAATTCAAAAGAAGTGAAGTGTGGGATTTAGTTCCAAGACCAGAAGGCATTAATGTCATTGGGACTAAATGGATTTACAAAAACAAATCTGATGAAAATGGAATTGTGACCAGAAACAAGGCAAGGCTTGTTGCTCAAGGGTATACTCAAGTGGAGGGACTTGACTTTGATGAAACCTTTGCTCCTGTTGCCAGATTGGAATCCATAAGATTACTTTTGGGTGTGGCATGTATCCTTAAATTCAAACTATACCAGATGGATGTGAAGAGTGCCTTCCTAAATGGGTACTTACATGAAGAGGTGTATGTTGAACAGTCAAAGGGATTTATAGATCCTAATTTTCCTAACCATGTCTACAAATTGAAGAAAGCTCTATATGGATTAAAACAGGCGCCCAGAGCATGGTTTGAGAGACTCACACAGTTTCTTGTTAATCAAGGCTATAGGAAAGGAGGATCAGATAAAACTTTGTTTGTGAAAGAAGAGAATGGAAGACTTATGATAGCACAAATATATGTTGATGACATTGTATTTGGTGGGATGTCGAACCAGATGGTTCAGCATTTTGTACAGCAGATGCAGTCTGAGTTTGAGATGAGTCTTGTGGGTGAACTGGCCTATTTTCTTGGCCTTCAAGTCAAGCAGATGGAAGATACAATCTTTGTTTCTCAGAGTAAATATGCCAAGAATATAGTAAAGAAGTTTGGTATGGAAAATGCAAGTCATCAGAGAACACCTGCAACTACATATTTGAAGTTGACCAAAGATGAAAAGGGTATTGCAGTTGATCAAAGTTTGTAGAGGAGCATGATTGGAAGCCTATTGTATCTCACTGCAAGCAGACCAGACATAACATTTGCTATAGGGGTCTGTGCTAGATACCAAGCTGAACCAAAAAAGAGTCATCTAACTTAAGTAAAAAGAATATTGAAATATATCAATAGCACTAGTGACTATGGTATTATGTACTCTCACAGGGAAAGCTCTATGTTAGTTGGGTATTGTGATGCAGACTAGGTAGGCAGTGCAGTTGATAGAAAAGGCACTTCTGGAGGATGTTTCTTTCTGAGAAATAATCTGATCTCGTGGTTTAGCAAGAAGCAAAATTGTGTTGATCCAAATGTTGATGGTAATGTTGAATATAATGCCGAAACATGTGTTGATCCAAATGTTGATGGTAATGTTGAAACATCTGTGGAACTTGTCTTTGAGTCTGTTAGCTAGGTTAATCCTATCTCTGATATGACCCTAGAGAAGTCTAGTTCTGTTACTATTGTTGTTGATGACGTTGTTAGTGAACCACCCACTAAAGAAACATGTCCTGAACCATCCACTGACCAAATGACTCCTCTCACTAATCTTGCCAAAGACTCTGTTGTTGAACAACATCTTGTGCTTTTTGACTCTGTTCTAACCTGTTAATTAAATTGAGTCTGATGTCATACCGGATGTTGAAACATCTCTGGCCCAACTTGTTAATAGTTATGAGATCCCCCAAACTGATGCTGATATGGTTGAGTTTCCTGAGAATCCTCAACCTGATGTGATTGAAGATCAACCTGATGTGGGTTGAAGTTTTGAGGTTCAAATATGTTAATGCTCAGAGGTATTATGTTCAGATATGGTTACTATTACTATGTGTGTCTGAGTGGTTTGCTATGAAGTGTTTGTTCTTCTGTTATGATTTTGTGCGTGGGTACTATGTTTGTGTGATTCTAATGTGCACTGCTGCGTGTTGAGGAATCTTACTTGATGGGATCTCTTGGTTGTTTAAATCCGCTGCTGCTAATTTCTGAAATAGTGATACTGAGAAAGATGTTGAGGAAGATGTCCTGGACATCATGTCCGCTGGCAGGAAGAAAGTTAGTGAAAAGAATATGCATGTTAATGTCTTTGTTGTGATGTACTTGTTGTGATGTGCTGGTCTATATTGGATGCTTATAACCTTAGAATAGATGTTACTGTTGTTCTTGTTTTTTCTACTCCTGGTGAATGCATGGTTGTTTTTGTCAAAATTGTGGCTAAAAAGGGGGAGTAGTTTTGGTAGTTTTATGCTTTATTTGCATTAAGGGGGAGTACTACCTGAGGGAGAGTAGTATTGTGTTGTGTGATCCGGTGCCAGTTACTTGTATGTGTGGGAATTTATTTTTCTCACTTTGGTAATACATGTGTTCTATTCTGTTGTTGCATGCATCTAATATTCTTTAGTGATACTCCACAACATTCTTATTTGCTACGTTGGATTTGAGGAATTCTTTTGAAGTAGTTTTTGAAGATGTGCTACCTTTCTTCATGGATGTGTGCTTATGATGATTGAAGAAATGTTTTGTGTGGTATCCCTCTAGGTTGTCAGTATGATCTCAGATTGTTTTAGCCAAAAATTTGCCAAAGGGGGAGATTGTTGGATATTCGTATGTTGGCTTCATTTTTGTTAAATCAAATATACAAGCAAGATGTTGGACCCAATGTTCCAACATGTGGGTATGACTTCAATGTTCCCTGATTTCGCGCCTTGGAGCTGTTTATTATCACACCTGATCTTTTGAAGATTTGATTGAAGAATTCATTCATGTTATTTGTTCTCCAAGTTGCGTGTATTTCTAGAAGGAAAATATTTTTGAGTTATATTTTTCAGATTGGAAATTTTTATTTGTGTAAATATATTATCAAAACAGATCTTTGAAAAATATATTCCTGAAAAATATTTGTTTCAATATATTTCTGAAAAGAATATTTGATACAAATATATGTTTAGCCTGAAGGAAGATTTAATTGTGCAAATATATTTCTGAAGAATTATTTGTTTGAACATATTTCTGAGAATAATATTTGATTCAAATATATGTTGTTGTTGAAGGCTATATAAAGAAGACACCACTCTTGAAGAAATCAATCGAAGCCGTCATTGAAAGAATATTTTAGGATTTCAACTTTAGGTTGTCTTTGTTGAGCCGTGTGCTCTATTCTGTATACTACTCTATTGCTGCTACTGAATATCAAAAGCTTAAACTTGGTTTGTTATAGTTGAGTTGTAATATTGTATACTACATCTAAACTTTGAAGTACGGTGTTAGTTTGTGTCAGAAGGTGTCTTCATCATACTGTTTATTGAAGTGTATCTCCTCTTTGTTATTTGAGTCTAAGATCAATGGGACAGTGATTAATTGAGTGAATGTGAGATGAGATCTTAGGTCTAGGAGTTCCTAGACTGAAGTCAGTACGGATAATAGCTAGGTGATAGGTTGTAAACTTGGAGTTTGCTGAGAACTTAGAACTAGGACTACACTAGTGGACTTCCTCCTGGCTTGGTAGCCCCCATAGTAGGTGTATTTGTCACCGAACTGGGTTAACAAATAACATATGTCATTTACGTTTCTGTCTTTTATATTTTCCTTGTTCGGTTTGTTTATCGCTAGCCTGATGTTGAAACATTAAACTCAACATTCCACCTGTCCCAGTGTTTGAACATTACATACAATATCAGGAAACTACCTTGCCAAAATTTCAGTTAATAAGTTTATTATTTGGGAATGCCACTCAAGTATGTTTAAATATATGCATACATAAATTTGTCCTCCGGAAAAAAATACGAGTGTTGGCCATTAAAGAGCAGTTATTGCCTTCCCAGAGAAAGTTGCGACTTCAAGAATTTCACTTTGCAGCCTGTTCCATAATAGATGACTTCGAAGAAAGGAAACACACATTTCTGACTATCCTATTCTCAACAGAACATAACCTGCAGCAGTTCCAATCATGAAGGAGTGAATACAACCACATAGTAGCAAATAAAAAAGAAGACAATATGCAGAAGCAATTTAAGAACATGAACCTTTGCTTACAGCTCATGCTATAGAAACAGCACTTTACATATCATCATAAAGTTTTGGGTGCTTTTCTTCTCATAAGGAATTCAGTCCCATAAAAATAGATCTAATTCTAATCGTTTTAAAATGTTTCCTTACATGTCTCAAGGTTTATCAGACTAGAAAACCAGCCCGCTTAATCTGTTTTCAATCTTTTTTGTGCAAACTTGTGCACCATGATAATTAGCCTATTGTTACTAGTCAAGGCATTGTCACACATGATAAGGTTATTAACTCAGTTCCAAACACAAATAACAACTATGTCAGACTCATCGGAAATGGACAAGGCTCTTTTAAAGTGAGCTTAACTATAAACTGCATAAGTTAAAATGTATCTACCATCGATTTGGGTAAACAACTGTTAAACATTCACTGAGTAAGTATTAAATCTTAAAGCATTTGTGTATAAATTGTTTCAACATAAGAACATGAAACCAGGGGAAACTCTATGTGAACTCTGTATAAGCTATTCTGATAATATAAGAAAATAAGCTTATGAAACTAAGCTACCAGCTTATAAGTATATCATAAGATATTTTCTTAATTGGTTTCAAACACTTATGCAGCATTATGTCATAAGATAAATCAAATATTTTTTTTACAAACACTTGCATTGTCTTCCCTCCTAGCATGCTGTTCTGAATGTACACCAAAAAATTTCTTTAAAATCGAGACGAAGCATAGTTTATATACATCTACACTACTCAACCTAAACCTTTTAACTAAGGACAAAACCATGACTCACAAAAGACCTAAAGAAGACGAATAAACAATTCAACGAACTTGAGGTCGCAACACAATACATAAACAACAAAATGGATCAACAAAATATCACATCCCCTTCAGTTTGCTGTAATGTCAGACACACCCCCATTATTTAGTTTGTTGTAAACAATAACCTCCCCTAAGCTTAATTCCATTTGGCAGCCGTTACCTAAAGAAGGAAACAAAGCCTCACATACAAATTTTCCTTCTGCGTTCATTGCATCTGATATATGAAACATTGTCTTCATTGCTTGCTTTGCAATGGCTAAGCCTACCGACATTCACACAACCCTTGTATGCATCATGCGTGCGTGCAGAAAACTTCAAACATAATAACTTTTATGAATAAAAAGTACATGGCTTCTTTGCGTTTGTTTTCAATTAAACTAACAGCACTCCATCTAGCTTCATGCGGAAATGGGTTTAATGTCATTGACAAACCCAATATTCTCACTCAAATTGCCCTCGAATTTAGTGGGAAATGGATCAAATGTGACTAGCTTCTTGAGGCTAAGGTGGAAGAACTCCAAGTCCAGGCCTTATAAGCCACAAATTTTAATAACACAAACAATTACAGACCCAATATTCTCACTCAAATTACCTAACCCTCAAGATTAGCTGTGCACAAAACAACTACTTAACCCTCAAAATTTTGAAATATTTGCAAAATATTGATGTACATACCCAATGGTTTTGTTCCAAATCTCATACTCTTAGGTATTAATAATATTTACTGATCCAGTTGAATTCTCAACAATTTTGTTATGTAGCACCAGTTCTACAAAACTACCACGTGAGCATATGTAAGGTAATTCTTTCAACTCAATCTGCAGGAAAAAAATTTGCAGTAGAGTTTGTGTGATATAAGAGACAGCTCTAATTCTGTGAACAAACAGACACAAAGATAGGGGTGGAATGTGTCACACAAATAAAGGTGGTTATTGTCTATTTATTAAAAACTAGAGGGGGTGTGTGTGACATTATAGCAAACCTCAGGGGAGATAAATGTAATTTCCCCAAATATGTATCTTAATGTTCATTCAATTCTAAAGATAACTCTAAAATGGAGAGCTGATAGAGAAGATAATTGAGTTACAAATTCAGTAATATCCAAATCCCAAATATTATGCACAAAACCTAAAACCCACAAACAAACAAAAAACCGAGTCTTGGCATCTATCTGCTATAGTCAACCTAAGCCTTTTAACTAAGGACAAAACCGTGATGATTCACATAAAACCTAACGCATACAATATCTCAGAAAAGCAATGATGCAACATACTAACAATACAGGAACAGCAGAATGCATCAATGAAATAACATAATTAGGACTACCCATTTGGATTATTTAATTTAATATAAACATTATATAGCTCCCAGAATTTAATTATTTTAATGAAAATATCTACATGTTCATTCAAACATAAACGCTAAATTAAAGAGATAATTGAGTTACAAGTTCAGAGTCTGTTTGGATTAACTTATTTGAGCTTATCTACTATCATAAAGACTTGTGAGACTATTTGGGAAAACCTATGAGGACAGCTTATGACATGATCAAAAGTTGCTTTCAACTTATTTCCATAAGTTCTCCAAGGCAATTCACGAAAAGAGCTTATCACTTATACCAAAACAGTTTGACTTTATTTATCTTTTGTTTAATAAGGTCCTGCTTGAATAACTATGAATCCCCGATACCTGACACAATACGAATACGATACCGATACGGCGATACGAGAAATTTTTCAAAATTCCCGATACGATACGGCCTCGATACGTTATTAAAAAATTAAATTTAAAATTAATAGTATAAGTGCACAATGTATACATATAACTAAATGATAATAAACAAACATTCACATTAATGAAAATGATCAAAACAAGTGACAGTTACATATTTTTTCAGCACAAATTAGAATATAGCTAAACATCATTCGTACCATCCAAAGATAACATCATTAGTCTTATCAAAAGAGAACACCATTGTCTAATGTTGACCACTTAATACTTAACACTAATTGAGATTGAAAACAAACAATTTAGAAACAAACCTTTTTTCCCAATTAGAGAGAAGAACAGAAGAAGAGAAGAAGGTATTAAAGGGAGAAAAACAGAAGAAACATAGCATTAGAGAGAAGAGAAACAGAGTAGAACTCTCCGGAGGTGTTGATGGAGGCAATTAGTGATGCTGATGTTGAGATTGGGTCAATCGGTAATAATGGTTAGAAGAGGAAATAACTATCGCTCAGTGGTGACAAGGAACCCTATTTTTTTGGGTTAGAAGAGACAATATGTTTTTCATAGTGTTATCGGTCTTTATGTATTTTTATTCTTTTATTATTCTTTTTTTAAAAGGAAATATGTAAGAAAGAAGTATCGGTGCCGGAATATAAGTTAGCCGTATCGGAGTATAAGTTAGCCGTATCCGACACGTATCGGTAATTTTTTTCAAAAAAATAAATATTAATTGGCTGATACTTCTCCGATACGCGTATCGGGACGTATCGGTATCAGATACGTGTCGGACACGATTCTTCACCATTTTTGGAGTATCAGGGCTTCACAGTTGAATAAATAGTTTATTTGCAGCTTACAGCACAAGCGCTTATCATGATAAGCACTTGTATATAAGCATACATTAGCTATTTCTATAGCAAAAGATAAAATTAAATTGGTTTTGCATATACTATAACCTGTTTTCCTAAGCTATCTTGGAGAACTTATGAAAATAAGCTAAAAAACCTTATAAAAAAATGTCATAAGCTGTTTTCATAAGTTCTCCCAAACAATTTCAAAGAACTTATGTCAGTAGATAAGCTCCAATAAGTTAATCTAAACAAGCTTATAATAAGCACTTATGCTCTAAGCTGCAATTAAGCTGTTTATCCAAAGCTATAAGCTGCAAATTATGCTAAGAGCCAATAGTAAAGAAAATTGAGATACAAATTCAGGACCTGTTTGGATTGACTTATTTGAGTTTATCTACTAACATAAAAAAGGGCTTCCCTTAGACCAGACCATGATAAGTAAAACCGAAAGAAAGGTCCCTCGAATGGAATAATAGCTTTTTCGGAGGAAGTCACTTATTATATTATAATAGTTGATAGGTGATGTAAGAGAAGAAGTTCTTGGTTTAATTCAATCAAAAAAAGTACCATTTTCAATGGAACCCAGAATCCCTTATTCTATTAATTTACTAAGAGAAGAAATTACGTAAGTGGTAGAAAGAATCGTTCAGTAGGCTAATCTTGACTCTTTCCATTTTCGATTGAGAAAGCCTCCAATAAGTAAGTGCACCGAAAGAGGGCCGGAGAGACGGTCAACCTGAGATTGGCTAAGATCGAAATTGGTTTACAGCCGACAAAGAAAAAAGAGTCACAATTCTTTCAGGGTTGGTAAACAAAACAACCAAGCACATACATTTCTTACAAGTCTTTCCTAACCGGATTTGTATCCTTTCTTTCGAGGGTAATCCGCCAGTCTCTAGACTGGAAAAGATTCAATCCACTTCTCGACCGGCTTCTTAGGTGCTGCTTAGGCCTGCTTCTATGTCTTGTAACTTCTAAGGCTTCTCATAGGCATTTGCTTTAAAGGGGCTTGTTGGCCCCCTTTCAAGTTAGCTCTTTATGTCTGCTTTAAGCTTCGTCGGACATTTTATGGCTCGTAGCTTACAACATCTTATGAGAAGGGCCTGTAGCTCGATACAATTGTTGGCCAGTTGCGTACGGGCAGACGTATTCAGCCATTCCCATCCCTCATCAGGGCCCAACTTGACTAAGAAAGATTTTTATGTGGATGAGAGGGGGGCATCTTTTTTAGATATCCCCGCAATTAGAGCTATTAGATGATAAGAGACTTCGCGCCATGGAACATGTCCAAGTCTACCACAAAATTCCAGTGCATTCCAAAATAGGGTAATATAGAGAAAGTTCAATACAGGGGATAAAGTCTTGAAAAAGATTCTTTCCGGACGTGGGCTCTCATTTCATTTTGAGCTCTCTCTCTTCTGTCATCTCATTTCATTTTGAGCTCTCTCTCTTCTGTCATCTCAGAAGAGATTAATGATTCTCGTCGCTAAGCGAAGACTCTATCATAATCATAACAGAGTAGCGTACCGGGCAGTCCCCTCGGATCAAAGGAAGGGGTCAGACTAGCAACGAACGATGCGGGTGAAGAGCTTAGGTATAGAAAAGGACAAAGAGGCTAGGAGCCGAATAGCCACTTGACTATCTACTACTAGAATAGAATAATGAGTGTGATAGCGCCAGAAGAGAAGCTATCAGCAACTCACACACCTGAATGAGCAGATCGGGTAAGCACGGAGAAAGCTTGCATTAAAAAGAAAGGGGTGAGAGGAGTAGGGTCTACCTCAGCGGCTTCTTCAGAGCCTCTCAGCTGCAACTAGTCACTTCCCGATAAGAGCGAGCTTAAGCTTTGTGGGTCTCAGTCCATCCCAGCAGGGCTATACCGTTCGTGAGCACCCCTGAGCTCAGTCAAGTTGGGGAGCTCCCTCACTCCTTGCCTCACAGGCTGGCAACCCAAGACCCAGTGAGACTTCCCCTCCCGGGGGGTTAGTTACATCTTTCAATTCCTGGGAGAGGAACAAGAAAAGCTGATATCTCCCTTTTGGGCCTCACTCATATAGTAATATGGCTCGCTCACTACCCTAGGTGAGTTTGATCGTTAGTAGATGTTCTCAACCCGGTAAGGTGGGACTGTTTATAAACCCTGTTTGGGATAACTTATGAAAACTGCCTATAAACCCTGTTTTCAACTTATTATCATAAGTCTCCACAGCAACTTACAAAAATAAAAAGGGCAGCCCAGTGCACTAAAGCGGGGTCCCACCATTTGGTATATTGTTCTTACCCTGTTTTTTTTTTTTTTTTTTTTACACGAGAGGTGTTTCCAGCAACTTATGAAAATAATTTGACTTTATTTTATCTTTTGTAATGAATATATCTTATAATTACGTGTTTATGCTATAAGCCGAAAATTAAGCTGTTTATCCAAACAAAGCCTCAAATTCCCAATTATTATTCACAAAACCTAAAACCCAGAAATAAACAAAACAAAAATTGAAACTTGAAGCAAAGGGGTTAAGAAAAATCGAACCTTTGATTAAAAGGGTTTATTAGGAAGGTCCATAACACTGGGAAGAGAAGGAGCATAAATAGAGTAAACAACGGCCTGTCGTTTAGCAACATCAAGCTGAGATTTTCCAAACGAGAAAGCTTCGGAAATCGAAGAAGATTCAGAAAGTGCTGCGTTTGAACGAAACGCATCGATGGCGCGTCGTTTTGTGTATTCGCGTATGTTGTAATCTGGGAATTGGCGAGAAACGCGGATGAAGGAGCGGAGGAGTGATAGGGTTTGGGATTTTGAAGGTGTCGTCGCCGCCATAGTCGTGGCCGAGAAGAGAACAAACAGTGACGGCGGTAGCGGCGGGTTTGATGATGGTTGCAGAGAAAGGGAGGAAGGAAGGATTGACGGACGCGTTTTTCAGTTTTAAGGGTTTGGTTTTTTGTTTGGGGTACCCGTGGCTAGGGGTTTAACCGATAGATATTTGGAGAAACGAGGAATGTTGGGGACAATGTCTTTTCAAGATGACATTCCCTCTCTTATCGGATAAAATTAATGTAATTTCCGCTTTTAAGGTGTGAAACTCATCTTAATTTAAGCCTCATTTGGTTTGAGGTTATGAAAAATAGTTTATGTAAATAAATAAGTTTTTATTTTAATTTATAAGCTTTCACTAACGAAAATTGTATCTTCATAAACTGTTTTTTCATAAACTACCTTAAAAACTTATAAATAATACATAAAAACTTATTTATTTGCATAAGCATTTTTATATAAGCTCTAAAATAAGTTAATCCAAACGGGCCCTTAAACTAATAAGAAAGTGAGTGTTTAGGAGAATGTTAAAAAGAGAGTGTTGCTAGCACTACTCGAAACTATGAGATTTTTTGAATAACATAAACATTCCTTTAGTTTTAAAATAGACATTAACTTCCCCTAAATTTTCATCAAATAAATAAGGGGAATGCTAACAAGTGCCCTTAGGGCATTGGTTAAAGTACTAAGAGTAGTAAATTTTTATTAAAAAGTTGTGTAATCATTGCATTGACTAAATGAACAACTTGTATTTTCAAGACAAAATTTCCTTTAATAGAATCCTTAAACAATGCACTTAGGACACTCGTTAGCAAGACCCAATAAATAAAAACTTTCCTTCTCTATTGACATAGTTTGTTTCTCCGTTAAAGTAATAAAATAAACAGAAAGTTAACATTACGGTTAGAGATTGTGAATCAAGTTATGCATGTCAAAAGAAACCCATGTTAAAATAGTTGGAAGATAGGTAGAGTTAGTTAAGGTAGTTAGATTTGGTTAAATGGTAGTGTACTCGTTCTAAGTACAAGAGTACCAACCCCCTCTCCCAAGGCGGTGAGAGGAGGAGTACCTCGCTGACGGCGAGTGGTAAGGTTGGGAATTTTGATTATAGCTTGACGGGGGAGGATCCCTAACACTACGTATCCTTTTAAGAAAGTATAGCTTACGTAGTTCTCTTTAGGTGTTGTGAAGCGGGGAAAAAGAAGTCGCCCTCAGAGGAAGGCATAGAACTATCATTTATAATGTGGGAAAATTGGTTATAGCAATGGAGGAATAATAGGATAGTGGGGTCGACCATAACTCTACCTCCCTAGACCGGGTCTAAGGCCCATGTAAAACATGTGGAACTTAGTCGAAGTATGAAGTGGGACCCGGGGACTTTGTGCACGAGCTGCAGTAGGTCGTTGGCACACGCAGGGGAATCACACCCACGTGGCGAGCCCAAAGTGGCCACATACATACTAAGTCTTATGGCGGTACATAGCCCCCCAAGCACGAGACCTGGAGGGGCGAAGTGATTGAGTAGAATGTCATTTAATTGAACGATCAATTTCTAGGATGGCGGTACAGGTAGTTAGAGAGTTATCGCTAGGTAACCACTCTATTTAGTGTTATTGAAGTCTATAAATAAGAACATCCATGTACTCATTAATCACCTTTTATTAATCTTATTCATTCACTATGAATCTCCAAGACCAAGAGTATCTACCTAATTAATACAATATGCTTCCTATCTTGCTTGTGTCTATCATCTTCATCCCCATGATTCTATGATTATTAACAACCCAGTCAATAGAAAACCTTAATAGGAGCAACACTAGGATCATAAATGAATTAAAATATGAGCATGACCATCAAGCCCAATAACCAAATTCAAGACTCCACGTAATCGAGAGAGGGTCAAGGATTCATATATAGTTCACAATAGCCAAAATTAAAGGTTTCAATATTGTTTAATTACATTTATTCCTTCTTTTAGTGACCCATTCTTTTTGTATGACTTCAAGTATGTTTGAAAATATCAATTTACTTGTGATTGGAGAAAATGATAGACTGCAAAATACCAATTCAGCATATATAAAAAGTGTGTGCTTATAAGAGAAAACATAGTTTCCAAGTGTTGTTGGTTGGAGGAAATGAAAACGCAAAGTGGTTTACAACGTCGATAAAATTTTGTTGGTGACCCATATAAATTAATGAACGTTTGAAGAGTTAATGGTGAGGTAGGTTTGTGATGAGTAATAAAATAGAGAGGGTATAGGTTACATTTCGATAAACTTCAGGGGAGGTTAATGTAATTTTCCCTATATGTTTTTTGGTGTGAACCCTTTAGTTCTTAGCAGAGGAAAGGAGTAATGTGGAGTTTGGCTGGGATAAGTAAAGTTAGGCAAAAAAATTGTTGTCATCAAGAATAAAACTCATATTCTCCCGAATGATTCATCATCAGATTGTTTCATTAACTATTCAAACTCGATCACTTGGTTTTTTAATTGATAGATATGACTCCGTATAATCCAGCCAATCAAAAATAGCAAGGTTTGTTTGCTACTAATTTTATAATATGTTAGCATAGTTTAATATTGAGAATGCAATAAAATTTTTTCCTTTAAACGTATTGAAAATGGAACAGCTTTAAATATATTGATTAAAAATTGTAATTTTATGCAGTTCAACCTGAATATCAAAATAATAGTCTTTATAGTGGGTACTTTTGATTCAATTGAGTTGACATTTTTTAAAATTTATGAAATTTATTGATAAAAATTATCTTCTTTTGCTTATAATATTAATAAAAAAAATTAAAAAGTAAAAAAAATCAAATATGTTCTAAACCAGTTAGAAGGCCAATCAAACTATGACACGTGGACTAAACGTCCACCAAACTAAGGCGCGTCGCCTGGAGGAACACACCAATATTAGTGTACATCACCTCACTAGAGAACGCCTCCGTGCATCAGACACCATGCACGTGTCCTCTAACCGCCTCCTAATCATGCGCTACATTTCACGGAAGCAGTTATTCTCACACACGCCTATATAAGGGTGACGTAGCTTCACCGCCAAGGTATGATTCACTTTTGCCACACTTTTTACACACTCATTCTCAGTTCCAATACTGACTTTAGCGTTGGAGTGCTAACGTGCTTGCAGACACCCTTCATTCCACCGTGAAGACTCATCGCCACCGTACTGGAGCACTTTCTGCCACTATTGCCTACATCGTTCTCTTACCGGACAGATCATTTGGTGCTAGAAGGAGGGGATCATTCGCTAACCGCCACGGTCTGATGATCCTCCACCGTAACTGTTTTATGTTGCACGTTCCTCCGCCGTAACTGTTTTTAGTTACACGTTCCTCCACCGCAACGGTTGACAGGTACTGCTCCATCTTCTGAAGAAATGGTCGGAACTCGTAGGAGAACCGCCGTGAGTCGCTCCTCCATCGTGCAGGAATCACGTATTGCGATTCAAATCCTCCAAGATCAAGCGATTCCAGTTCTTGAACCGGTGAATCAAGAAGGAAACGTGAACGATGTTGTTCTCGATGCAACGATCAAAACTCGTCCTTCCACGCACGAAGGACGCTTCTTACTCTACCTCCTCCACGCACGGAGGACGCTCCTCTTCCTCCGCCGCTTGAAACGAACGAACTCTTAACGAATCTGGTGAGTCTACTCCAGCAACATAACAACATGCTCAAACACATTGAGGAGAATCAAGGGAAGATTCAGACGGAAATCGCTATGCAAATCGACGCTGCTGAGCGAAATCAACGCCACGGAACAACAGTGGTTGTGGACGATGCCGTTTCCGTTCCTGCAAACCACCACAGAGGCGGTCGAAAACCTCTAAACGATTCTGACAGATGAAGCAGTAGTCACTCTCCTCGCCGTCCATGCCGTAGAAAACCGCCAGGTTACCGCGGAGGGAAAGACTCTCCTCCACACCGAAACCGCCGAAAGAATGATGATTATTCTCCAGAGCGTCACTGCAAGAGCCACCAGAATAGTCCTTTCACCAGGAAGATAACAGAGTATCCTATCCCGCGCGTTTTTGTGAAGCCGCCTAAGCTGGAAACTTACGACGGTACTGCAGACCCTGATGAGTACGTGGAGCACATAGATACCTTCCTCGATTACCACTAGGCTCGAGGAGCGGTGAAATGCAAACTGTTCGTCCTGACGCTGAAGGACGCTGTTATAACACTCCGAACCCTAAGACTACTATTTAAATAATAAATCAATCAACTATCATACATCGAGGTGTTACAATCATCAACCAACTCATACTAATTTCTCATGATAAAATTTCATCAAATATATATAACAGATCACAACGGAATAAACATCTCTACAAATATAATCTCGGGTCACATCATGAAATCTCAAACATAAAATAATCTCAACAGCTTGATCATATAGATATATCAAAATCAAATATCCAATAGGAAATAAAACATAGTAAAGAATCCCCCAAAAATCCTAGATCAGAGCATCTAATCTAGACTCCTCAAAAGCAGATAAAAGAGTAGTCATCACACCATCCTCAGCATACTCACAAGCAAGCTAGTCCTCAACCTGCACGTCTACACCACGAGGATGCAGACGACCAAAAAGTCATTGGAGGGTAAGATATACGTTCAACATAAAGGATTAATAAACGCATATAAGTTCAGGCAAAACAACATCAACATATAATCATTCATCACATTAAGTCTAGTTACATCATACCACACCCATAACACATTTATCATCCATTGACAGCTTAGTTACATCAACATTGTAAAATAAGATTCTCAAAACATCCATAGCATATTCTCATGAACGAATAATCATCAACTCAACTATAATCTCATTCACATCTCTTCAACAAATAATCAATTATACATTTACCACATAAATGCACAAGTTCACACCAAAACATTGTCACATACGACTCATGTTCATGCAATGTTCCTAACACAACGTTACATGCATGTGGTACCAAGGTTTGGATATCAGAGGTCTGTTACTGAGTGATCCCACAACTATCATCGAGATCTAAAAATCCCGCAACTATCACAACTATAATAGAGATCTTAAATCCCGCAACTATCTTGTACATAAGTATGACTGACCATGAATGCATGGATGTTCACGTATAGACTCGACAATGCACACAACTATAAAGTTATAGAACTCACTCTATCATATAACTTATCACAACTTTCAATTGCATTATCAAATCAATACATCCACACAATTCATATTATCACTACATCATCATTTAATCACAACTATATTCCATTAAGCCACAACTATCATCCTCAAATCAATTCAATACATTCAACATGCTTAATCATCAACATATGATAAACATCACAACAACATGCTTTCATTCCTCATCATTCACATAGTTCATAATCCATGATTAATCAAACAAGGTCTGAATAACCTATCACCAATTAACTCATCACCATAACATATATTAATCATACCTCATTAATCAATTAACAAGTTTACATTCAACTCACGGCTCAATTAAGGACAACACACATGTTCATTCATAACATATTCCCTCCTTAAGTTATCTTTAATCATAAGCCATGTCAATCAATCATACTCAACACAATTAAACTCCTAATGATCAAGTTTAGAGGTTTGGGACCCAAACACATGCCTTAGGAACATTTAAAAACAAGAAAGTTGAAGTTTCGGGCTACAACAGGGGGGCGCACGGTCGTGCTCTTGACACACACGGTCGTGCACTCTCATGTCGAGAGCAATGCACGGTCCGTGCGGTCAGGGTGCACGGTCATGCGTCCTTCCCAGACCAGCAAAAACTGATTTTTCTGCGTTCGGTGCGGAAAAATCGTATTCGTCGACATCCTTCGATCCCAAACTCACCAAACTCAATCCAAATTATTAACCCATCATTAACTACTCAATTAGATCTTAAACTTAGATTAAACAACTTAATCATAATCACTTTTCATCAACAATTACCATGTTCTCCTATTAATCCAAAAATTGTCTCAAAACTCATGTTTACCAACAACTTAACAACCAAACATGTCATTAATAGCAATGACAACATTTCTTCATATCCAACATAATCATACTCACTCATTTCAATTATCATAACATCAATTTAATCAAACAACAACAACTTCATCATTTTCGTCCAATTAAGCTTATTCACCAAGAACATAAACTCATTTTCGTCCAATTAAGCTAAATAGGCTTCTAAAAAAGCATTGACCTTCTCTATTTAAGAAAAAAGTCTGACCTGTCCTGTCGTAGGTTAGGTCGTAGGCCTCTGTAAACCGGTCTGGCCTATTCTCATTTATATCTAAGACCGGAGTATATATTTGGATAACACATGTACAAGTCAATGCAATTTTCCCATAAATTTATATAAAAAAAGTAGAAAGTGATAGGTAGATACTCCCTAAAGATTCAAATGTATTTCATTTAAATTTAGACTAAGTACATTTGACTTATATAAGCCTAAAGTATATATTTGGACGACACATCAAGTGTGCAAGTTAATGCAATTTCTCCATTACTTAATATAAGAAAGTAGATAGTGATAGATAAATACTCCCTCCGAAATGAAGTGTGTGTGCTTTAAATTTTGACTCAATACTTTTGACATTTTGCTTTAAATTTTGACTCAAAACTTTTGACATTTTGCTTATATATTAGACTGGTGGATGACACAAACATATTTCATAGTTATGTATGTTTGTCAAACTCGGCATAAATACAAAAAGCATATAATTTGTTATGAGAGCACACTAGTGATATTTTTCATAGTGAGATTAGCAAACCAATATCAAACTCAACAATGGTGTCATGTCTTCATACACTTCTAGCATTACCTTTATTAGTATTATTCCTTTTCATGAAGTGCAAAATCAATATCAAGAACTCATCATCAACCTTTCCAAAAGGTCCAAAAGGCCTTCCCATAATTGGAAATCTCCATCAACTTGACACTTCAAATCTCCATTTACAATTTTGGAATCTCTCAAAAATCTATGGTCCTCTTTTCTCTCTTCAAATTGGTTTCAAGAAAGCAATTGTTGTTTGCTCACCTAAACTAGCTGAAGAAATTCTCAAAGATCATGACCATGATGTATCAAGCAGACCTCCATCACATGGCACACAAATATTGTCTTACAATAGTATAGATATGATATTTTCACCATACAATGATTGTTGGAGAGAGATAAGAAAAATTTGTGTTGTCCATTTCTTTAGCTCCAAAAAAATTTCTAGCTTTTCCAATGTGAGAAAATCTGAGGTCAAGCAAATGATTGAAAAAATATCTAAGCATGTTCATTCTTCCGAAATTTCAAACCTTAGTGAGATCCTAATGTCTGTCTTAAGCTCTATAGTATGTAGAATTGCTTTTGGAAAAAGTTATGAGCATGAAGGGGGTGAAAAAAGCAGGTTCCATGATTTACTTCATGAGACAGAAGCTATTTTCCTTTCCTTTTTTGTTTCAGATTATATTCCTTTTATGGGGTGGATTGATAAACTCACAGGGGCGATTGCTCGTGTTGACAAAACTTTCAAGGCTTTGGATGAGTTTTTCGAACAAGTCCTTATGGAACATCTCAATCCTAATAATAGAAAGAAAGATGAAGAAGAGAAGGATATAGTTGATGTGTTACTTGAGTTAAAGAATCAGGGTCGTCTCTCAATTGATCTCACCAATGATCACATCAAAGCTGTCCTTATGGTATGTTCCAAACACTCTTTAAGATATTGTTCAGTTTTGGTCTTATGTAATTCCCGCTTTATTCTTTGTGTAAAGACTCTCATGTGGATAAAGAGAGTGAATATTTATAAACTACTCTTAACCTCGCTTTCTAACTTATGTGGAACTTTTTTGGTGTTTCAATCAATAGACCCCAATTGAAGTTAAGAAATTAAAAGCTAACCCTTATAGGAGACTTCACCATCCTTCTAACACCAATGTTTTGACCTCAAGTTCACCTTCTCGCATTTTTATCGATATCGGTCTTATGTAAGTT
Source organism: Medicago ruthenica (assembly GCA_018208015.1). Lineage (NCBI taxonomy): Eukaryota > Viridiplantae > Streptophyta > Magnoliopsida > Fabales > Fabaceae > Medicago > Medicago ruthenica. The sequence continues at coordinate 94,257,700 of CM031377.1, read as the reverse complement.
TGAAAAAGTGTTACCCTTAGTTAAAAGACCTCTCAGTGAGATGAGGTGGGAGTGATTGTAGTAACAAAGTCTAATTATCTTTTGCTGTTTGTTATTGTTCTACTTCAGAAATCATTCAGGTCACGAAATTAAGCTGAAATTGTAGCAAAAGCATACATTGGTATTGACTATATATATTAAACAAGCTCTTAGGATAACTTGTTTCTTGACAAATATGCAATTAATTTCTACATTATGACTACTACATTGATCATGAGCTATCTGTTATCTAAGAAATTCTATCATCATTACCATATGTAGAATGGCATAACTATGCAATTATGTAGTGCCAAATTGACATGTCTCAATGGAAAAAAAAAATGCAAAATGAAGTGTCAAATAGAAAAAAACTGAGATATTAAGTCTAAGTATTTTCTTGGTTTTTGATGATCACAGAACTTACTTGTAGCAGCTACTGACACAACTTCAGCCACATCAGTTTGGGTGATGACTGGATTAATGAAGAATCCAAGAGCAATGAAGAAAGCTCAAGAAGAAATTAGAAACCTCTGCGGCAAAAAAAAGTTCATAGATGAAGATGATATTCAAAAGCTTGTATATCTTAAGGCTGTGATAAAAGAGACATTAAGATTCTATGCACCAGCACCACTAGCCCCAAGAGAGACCAGTAAAAGTTTCATTCTAAATGGATATAAAATAGAACCAAAAACGTCAGTGTTTGTGAATATTTGGGCCATCCATAGGGACCCCGAGACATGGAAAGACCCAGACGAGTTTTACCCAGAGAGATTCTTAAACAATGATATAGATTTTAAGGGACGAGATTTTGAGCTGATACCATTTGGTGCAGGGCGTAGAATTTGCCCTGGCATACCATTGGGAATCGCCACAGTGGAAATGATAACTACAAACCTTCTTAATTCATTTGATTGGGAAATGCCTGAAGGGATGACAAAGGAAGATATAGACACTGAAGGGTTGCCAGGACTTTCTAGACACAAGAAGAATCACCTATGCCTTGTTGCCAAGAATCACATGTAAATGTCACAAGCCACTGGTATGCAGGTTGCTTAATCCAGGTGCTATACATTGATGTTGGTAATTAGAGTGTGGAGGAATGCTTGTTTTTTTTTTTTATGCATAAGGGTATATGTCATGTATCACAAATTCACTATGTCTGCTTGCTTGTGATGTAAGTTTTTTGCATAATCTTGGCATAGTTTGTGTTATGAGTATTAATGTAATTTTGTCTTTTCAAAATAAAAGCCTGTGAATGTGAAGGTCAATTATAGTGCAATAAATAAGGGTGCTTTTTTTCTTTTTCTTTTTTTAGACAAATGCTTTTTGAATCACAGGAAATTGACTAAAAAGGTTACATGGATCAGCACAGATTTGTGATGTAATTAGCAAATATTAAAACACAAAAACAAGCATACCATTCAAAGTAAATCAAAGAAGCAAAAAAGAAAATCTTTGAGGTCGGCTACATCGATTAAAAAACGCAATAATGCTCTGTCATATACCACATTTTTATCTAACTAATTATTTTAGATCTTTCTTAATAATTTGTAGTTTTTCTAAGTCTTCCTCTGCCTATAGGGACCTAACTACTCTCCATTTGATTTACTTTTCTTACCACAGAGTCTACACGCCTAAACCCCCTAGCATAATTTCCACCCTTGTTCTTATTGCACAATTATACAAAAAACAAAAAAATAGGCACCCCCCACTATCCAAAAGAAAGAAAAGAAGGAAAAAAAAACATTGGATTCATGGGAGAACCCGAGTACGATTCTTGGATGAAACAATATTTGGTGGTTAGACTATACTTACCTCATGACTGAACTCCGGATAATTAAAGTTCTCATCCTTATAAACCAGAGGGTTAATACCAAAAAAAATAAAAAAAATCTACAACCCCGTTAAGAAAAACATATCACATGTCTGAGACACTAGAACTAGCAAAATAGACTAAAAACCAAACTCGGCACATATCATCAAACCCAAAATGAAAATCCCCACCTAGAAGCCACCCTTTTGCTTCAAAGTTACAAACATATAAAACACAAAAAAATAAGCACACCACACCACACAATTCAAAGCAAAGAAAAGAAGAAAAAAAACAACATTCATTATCCTCATAAACTAACCACTAACAAATTTTTTACATAAAACACATTCATAATTTATAAACACATATCACATAACCACAAACATCAGAACAAGCACAAATGACTGCAAAAGTGAAAATCAGTCCAAAACCAACCATGAAGCCAACCCTTTTGCTTCAAAGTTACAATCATACGGAACACAAAAAAACAAGCACACCCCCAAAATTCAAAGTAAATCAAAGATGCTAAAAAAACAAACCTTTGAAGTAAGAGAATAAGGAACAACCAAGGTGAAGACAATCAAAAGAATGAGGAAGCCATTAGGGGATAAAAGGGTGGGTGGGTCAGTGATACCACCACACCATTGAAGGATGAATGCTTTGGTTGCGACATTAAGGAGAGTAAGAATGAATCATGGAGTGATTGGAGTCACGTGTTTTACTTCTTTCATTTTCCTTTTTGAACAAGCATTTTGGACTAAAAATTACTCCATCCATCCTTAATTCCACCCCTTTTTTCTTGTTTTAATTAAGGTGACAACTACATTCCATCAACAAATGGTGAATAGAGTTATCCATAAAAAATGAATTTTAGTATTCACTTGCACAATTGTATCGGACCATAGAGACCACGTTTTTGTTCACTTCGTTCTTAAGTTTGTAGAAATTTTAAATCGGGTAAATTAAAAGTTGTTTGTTAATGAAATTGTGAATAACAATTTGTCAAGTATAGAGAGAGTTGTGTTGGGATTAGACTTACGTAACTTCTTATCCAATAGTTACTCTTAATTGATTGTATATTTTCTATGATTCAAATATAAAATCACCTATCCCTCATCATATGTTTCCATGTCTGGCAATCGACGTGAAATCCATTGTATCAATCGACATCTGATGTTGAGCGAAATAGTTGATTGATTCAATTACATATGACCAGATAATTGAGTATGAAAATAAACTTAACCCTATGTCTAGGCATTAATGTTCATACATGATTTAAAACATGTCCCTTAAATAATAAATCGATGTCTCGCACTTGCTAAATCAAAATATCGTTTGTTGATTGCACGTCGGCAAAAGCATTAAATAATCGAAGCTTCTAAGCTCTTCAATGGTTGAAGTTGACACCCCCCCCCCCCCCCGGTCTGTGTAAATAAACTGCAGATTCGTTGGGTGAATTCTTGCTTACCTAGTTGATGACAGGTCATCTTACGTTATTCTTAGCATGTTTTTCAGTCATTTTCAGTAGATTTTACATCCAGAATAGTGGAGTATTAGAACAATTGCTCATGATTTCGAGACATTTGTAATGTTTTCTATATTTGAGTATGTAATTCTATTCTTCCCGAAACATAGCAATTTTAGGGTGTTTTGATGTAATTCACGAAGAAATCATGCAAATCGGCAAAGCACGACATCTGAAGATTTGTGAAGACCTTGGGAAGATGAAAGAATGAAGATTCAAGAGGCATCAGAAGAAGTTACAAAGGGAGGAATTATGTTCCAAGTTCCAAGACATCTTATATGGAAGCAAACACCCAAAAAGTAGAAGAAATAGGCATTTCGGAACCCAGACAGCACTCACATGCGCCTAGCGCACAGTTTTGTGCACCTAGGAACGTGATGAGGCGCCTGGCGCATGGTTCTAGGCGCCTAGCGCTTGTTCCTTGCGGGCCAAGGCGCTGTTTTGTGACTTTTTGGTGGGAAAAGCCCGATATTTTAACCCAACTTCAGGTGGAAACTCTCCCTATAAATACCGCTCTCCTTATTCACAATTTTCCTTCAAAACGAAACGGTTCAAGAGGAAGGCAAGCACTAGGAGCTTCAAGGGAGGAGTGTCTCTCCTCACTTCAAGTATTTCTAGGGTATGTTTCATTTCTTTTGTAATTTGTCTTTAGTTACCATGTGTAACTAAATCTTTTTAGGCTAGGGTTCCAAGATGAACCTCTATTCTGGTTGTTGGATACTTTATTTAATTCAAAGTCTTTATTTAGTTATTTCTCTTTATGCTATTTAGTTTTATTGTCGTGCGTAAGATTTGTCTCCTCTGAAGCATAACCCTGACTTAGGCACTTAGGGAGGAGACATTACCTAATATTGATGTATATCTGTCTAATCAGGAAGTAATTAATTAGTAACTAGGGAAACACACCGAAAGAGAGCAGAACCCTGAGAAAGGTACTTAGGGAGGTGACATACCTAATATTGATACATATCTGCCAGAATCAGGAAGTAACTAGTTAGTAATTAAGGAAACATGTGACTTCACGACTTAAATCAGCCCAGTAACTCCATTCTCCTCGAACCTTGGTAAGGTAGACGCTGATAGGGTTGCCCATTTGTAGCACTACCGAGAGGGAGAGTGTGCTATGTGCTTATAAGATTCATAGATGAGCGAATCTTTAAGAACATTGGGACTACACTAATCGGAATTTAGGAACGCTAATTTAAGTTTATGTTTCACTTACCTCTGAGAGAGTAAGACCCCACGCGTACCTACCTGTGTGATTGTAGGTGCAACTCGACAGTTGGAGGGGAATGATCCCATATCTCTGAGAGAGTAAGGCCCACAGGTACCTACCCCGTGTGATCAACAAGGTGCAACTTGACAGCTGATAGGTAGTAAAACCTCATGAACTTATCACTTAGATAGATAACGATTAATAACATGAATAAGACTTGACGGTTATGTAATGCCAACAATTAAATAGAGGGGATTCGAAGAATCCTAACCGCCGTTAACATTCTGCAATCAAAACATGTAAACTTTGCTCTGTTGCAAATAGATTAACTTTGCAAAACTCTAAACCCTTATCTCTTTTATTTTTATGGTTCCCAAATAAGTAACACGAATTGTTTGGTTGAAACGACAATCCTTGTGGATACGATACTCTACTTATCACTTTATTACTTGGTAAACGATTTGGTACACTTGCCTAGATTCGACCATCACTAGCGAATCGAGATTTCTTCACTTAGAGGGAATAGTCCGCTGTTCTTCAACACAATCACTAAACCGTCTTAGTTCGTTGGGTGAAGTGTTTCTTGTCCAACGAAGTTACTCTAGCTTTTCTCCCTATAACTCTCTAAAATTGCTCGCCTTCATCTCGCATTGGCTCTCCCAATGAATGTACTTATGTCCAACTTCATTGATTTGTTGTAATCATGTCAAAAACTTACAAAAAGTGAGAAAAAAAAATCATATTAACATTCTCGCTTATTTTAGTGGTGTCGTGTTTAGAGTTTAGTTAAAAAAAAAATGTTAGACGGGTCATCCCGCCTGTTCGCCTATTGGCGGGGTGGGGGTATGTTTGAGTCCACCATCTCAAGTTGGCCCGCCCCATTCCATTTTTTGCAGGCTAATAGCAGGTCAGACATAAACTGTTGGAACATTGGTGTGAAGTTGGAAGGAAATTGAAAGATTAAACACCAAGTAATAAGACTTTGAGCTAGTGTGATGTGAATTGAAAAAATAGAGAGTGGGGGTCCCACATAAAATAGAACACACACATTAGTAGTGTTTAAATTGCGGTATTTAATTTTAAATACTTGATATTGATAAAAATAATAGTAAATATTATTTTTATTCATGAATATCACTTCCCACAATTTTAGTTTGTGTTGGTTGTGATAAGGTTTGAGAATCCAACTGATTTTCCTATCTTTCCTTCATTCATATCCAATGAGTTTGTTTCCTCGAATTTGGTGGATTTGTTTCTTTTTTATCTTATCCACAAATGTTGTTAAACTGACTAGTGATTAAGTTTCTTTTTGATCGTATCCATTAGAGTAACTGCTGCCGCAATTTTAGGTAAAACAGTTACAAAATCTCTATATAAATAGAGTACTTCACTCAATTCAAAAAACACACCAAAGAGTTTTATTGAGTTGTCGAGAACTCTTTCTCTCTTCTCCCCCCAGTTTGTGTTAACGAGCTATTCTTCTCCTTATCTCATTTTTCCGTCCCTTCGGATTTAAGAGTGTTCTTAAGACCTTAGTCCCTATTCGATATAATGTCCATTCGATAATATTGTCCCTTCGGACTAAAGAGTACTTTTAAGATCATAGTCCCTTTTGGAATAATAATGTCCCATCGGAATTAAGAATGATCTTAACGGTATATAAATATTCTTTCGATATTTTTCTACTCTTGGAGAGGTTAAAAAGTCAGAATGGTGGTATTACCATATTTGAGTGGTCGTAGTACCATATTGAATTTTTGGAGAACTTAAAGGTTAGAATGGTGATAACACCATATTTGAGTGGTCTTAGCACCATAATAGAGTGGTCACAATATCATATTAGAGTGGTTTGAGTATTAAAGAGTGATCTTAGTACCATATTGGAGGTGTAAATCTCGAAGGTTTTCTACAGTGCAATAGTTAACCGCACAGTTGTAGCTGAGCTTGTTTTATCCTGGAGACGGCGTGGTTGATAGTCTGCATTGCACAATTTTGGGCAGTGCTGCGAAACGTCCTAAAGAGAGCGACCTGGTCGTGACTCAACCTAGTAACAACTTCGGTAGATAGCCCTTTTAAAATAGAATTTGAAAATCCAAATACAACAGTTTGAAAATCCAAAAACAACATAAACGGGGCAGTCTGACCCGCATTGCCATCTCTAACGGTGGGTATGTCGGAATCACGGCGACCCACCGTAATTCTTCAGAAGCTACAAAGTGTAGTTTTAGAAAATTACGGTGGATCATTGTGACCCTAACATTCCAAGTATGATACCAAACATAAACATCATCAAAATTTTAAATGACAATAATGGTCACGTTGCTATCGTTGAATGCATACATGCACATATCCACTTATATGATATTGGGGGCAATTGCCCTCACTAATGTTTATGTTAGGGTAAATTACACTTTTGGTCCTTTAAATATTTTTCAGGTTTCATATTGGTCCCCTAATTAATAAAAGTAACGTTTTGGTCCCTTAAATCCTTCTTTGTTGTCACTTTGGTCCCTTCCGTTAGTTTGTGTTAAAAAACGTTCACTTTTTGTCCCTTAAATATTTTTCAGGTTTCATATTGGTCCTCTAATAGAGGACCAATATGAAACCTGAAAAATATTTAAGGGACCAAAAGTGACTAACATAAAAGATTTAAGGGACCAAAACGTTACTTTTATTAATTAGGGGACCAATATAAAACCTAAAAAATATTTAAAGGACCAAAAGTGTAATTTACCCTTTATGTTATATGTGTTGATGTATTTGTATTTTAATTATCGTCACCTCTTAAAATAATAGATTGTCCTCATAAATTGAAAATTTATACCATAAGAAAAGTTTCTCTCGCGAATTTTACATATTCAAATGTGCAAATGCATTTGAGATGAAATTTTGAATGTTTTTTCACATACATATAAGAGAGAATTTTTTATAGTGTTGAAAATTAGCAAAATTCTATAATACTTTTTTTTATTTAAAGACACATAAAGAACAATATTAATTTGTAGAAGTTAATAAATCTTTCATTTTTCTAAATATAATAATCTCAAGTATCATACAATATAATAAAACAAGGTTAGTTCTTTGGCAAGTTTGCCATTTGCCATCTGACGAGAGTCTTTACTATTTTTTCTGCTGCTTTGATAGAATACGTATACTTGTGCGACCTGAAGAAGTCCCTATTCTCTTTTTCTATGTTATGTTTTCTTATTGTGATTTCCTTGCTTTTTTTTTTACTACTGCTTCTAACATTCTTTCTTCATCAACACATTCATTCTTATAACTGAATTATTATGCTATGATTTTTTTTAATCAAATTCATATATTATTTTGTGTTTTATTTTTTAATTTTTTATTGAATTTGATTAAAAATAAATACTATATAGATTAAACAATTTTCCCCGTGCGGTGTACGGATATACACACTAATTTTTTTTAATAATAATGATCTTATTATTTTATCACTTACACTTTACTAAAAATTTGTATTAATATTTATTATATAAAATCTTACCCCATAAGTAAATTTTTTTGGATCTGAATGCATATTATCTATACTGTTATGTACTCTTTTATTTTTACTCAAATTGTTATCTACTCAATAAAATAGTCACCGCCAATTTAGTCAAGGATGTCATTCATTTTAGTTTTTACTAGCACAGCCAAACTTTCAAAAGCAATTTTCTTGTGGCAGTCTTTGAACCAACTCTTAGTGCAACAGGTAAAGACTAAATTGATTACGAAACTAAAATAAAGTTACTCATTGGTACATATATGTCTTAAGAATAGTAGTAAATCATTAAGAAGAGAAGAGTCAAGAGGTGGCTGTAAATAATGAAAGGTTTTGCTAAAGAATGTTCTAAATATTTAAGAAACTATTTATTTAGAAAGTTAAATAATTCAATTTTTAATGAAGTAAATACATAATTTTCATAAAAGTTACTACTCCGTCCCAAAATATAAGCAAAAATGAGTCAACATAAGTTGATGTATTTGGTACAAATTTTGAACCAAATACATTAACTTTTGTTGATCAATTTTTGCTTATATTTTAGGACGGAGGGAATATATCTAAAGAGTGCTCTTTAGACATTCACAGGCATTTCTCATCATTATTAAATTAAGGAAAATTTGCATTGAACACAGCATAATCTTAAGTGCAACACTTTTCTTTAAATAAATACAAGGGAAGTTGCATTTGAAAACTAGGTGTACAAGTCGATGCATTTTCCCCATAAATTAAATTACTAATATAAGAAAGTAGATAGTGACATATAGATACGTATGTTTGTCAAACTCAGCATAAATACAAAAAGCATATAATTTGTAACTGAAAGCATACATGTGATAATTTTCATAGTAAGATTTGTTAGCAAAGCTCTAATCAACAATGGTGTCATATCTACACACACTTCTAGCATTACCTTTATTAGTATTATTCCTTTTCATGAAGTGCAAAACCAATATCAAGAACTCATCATCAACCTTTCCAAAAGGTCCAAAAGGCCTTCCCATAATTGGAAATCTCCATCAACTTGACACTTCAAATCTCCATTTACAATTCTGGAATCTCTCAAAAATCTATGGTCCTCTTTTCTCTCTTCAAATTGGTTTCAAAAAAGCAATTGTTGTTTGCTCACCTAAACTAGCTGAAGAAATTCTCAAAGATCATGACCATGATGTATCAAGCAGACCTCCATCACATGGCACACAAATATTGTCTTACAATGGTATAGATATGATATTTTCACCATACAATCATTGTTGGAGAGAGATAAGAAAAATTTGTGTTGTCCATTTCTTTAGCTCCAAAAAAATTTCTAGCTTTTCCCATGTGAGAAAATTTGAGGTCAAGCAAATGATTGAAAAGATATCTAGCCATGTTTGTTCTTCCAAAATTTCAAACCTTAGTGAGATCTTAATGTCTGTCTCAAGCTCTATAGTATGTAGAATTGCTTTTGGAAAAAGTTATGAACATGAAGGGGAAGAAAAAAGCAGGTTCCATGGTTTACTTAATGAGACACAAGCTATTTTCCTTTCCTTTTTTGTTTCAGATTATATTCCTTTCATGAGGTGGATTGATAAACTCACAGGGGCAATTGCTCGTGTTGACAAAACTTTCAAGTCTTTGGATGAGTTTTTTGAACAAGTGCTTATGGAACATCTCAATCCTAATAATAGAAAGAAAGATGAAGAAGAGAAGGATATAGTTGATGTGTTACTTGAGTTAAAGAATCAGGGTCGTCTCTCAATTGATCTCACCAATGATCACATCAAATCCGTCCTTATGGTATGTTCTCATGATTTTCAATATTTTGTTTGGTTCTATTCCCTGTTATATAGTGTTCCGAACAGATATTGTTCGTTTTGGGTCTTATGTAATTCCTGTGTTATTCTTTGAGTAATGACTTTGAGGTGGATGAGGAGAGTGAAGAGTGAATATTTATAAACTATCTTTACCTCGATTTCTATGTTATGCGGAACTTTTTTAGTGTTTCAATCAATAGCACCCTAATTGTATATGAGACTTAGTCATCCGTCTAACACCGATGTTTTGACCTCAAGTTCACCTTCTCGCATTTTTTTCGATATTAGTCTTATGAAAGTTTCAAAAAGGGTTACCCTTAGTTAAAAGACCTCTCAGTGAGTTGAGGTGGGAGTGATTGTAGTAACAAAGTGTAATCATTCATGTCAGGAAATTAAGCTGAAATTGTAGCACAAGCATACATTGGTATTGACTATATATATTAAACAAGCTCTTAGGATAACTTGTTTCTTGACAAATATGCAATTAATTTCTACATTATGACTACTACATTGATCATGAACTATCTGTTATCTAAGAAACTCAATGATTATTACCATGTTTAGAATGGCATTACTATGCAATTATGTAGTGCCACATTGACATGTCTCAAAGAAAATGCAAAATGAAGTGCCAAGTAAACAGAAAAGAACAAAGATATAATGTCCTAATTAGTTGCTTGGCTTTTAATGATCACAGAACTTACTTGTAGCAGCTACTGACACAAGTGCAGCCACATCAGTCTGGGTGGTGACCGGATTAATGAAGAATCCAAGAGCAATGAAGAAAGCTCAAGAAGAAATTAGAAGCCTCAAAAAAGAGTTCATAGATGAAGATGATATTCAAAAGCTTGTATATCTTAAGGCTGTGATAAAAGAGACATTAAGATTCTATGCACCAGCACCACTAGCCCCAAGAGAGACCAGTAAAAGTTTCATTCTAAATGGATATAAAATTGAACCAAAAACATCGGTGTTTGTGAATATTTGGGCCATTCATAGGGATCCCGAGACATGGAAAGATCCCGACGAGTTTTATCCAGAGAGATTCTTAAACAATGATGTAGATTTTAAGGGACAAGATTTTGAGCTGATTCCATTTGGTGCAGGGCGTAGAATATGCCCTGGCATACCATTGGGAATCGCCACAGTGGAAATGATAACCGCAAACCTTCTTAACTCATTTGATTGGGAAATGCCTGAAGGGATGACAAAGGATGATATAGACACTGAAGGGTTGCCAGGACTTGCTAGACACAAGAAGAATCACCTTTGCCTTGTTGCCAAGAATCACATGTAAATGTCACAATCGACAGTTTTTAGTATACGCTGGTATGCAAAATTCTTAATCTAGGTGTTATACATTGATGCTGTTGGTAATTAGATTGTGGAGGAATGCTTGCTTGTTTATGTACAAGGGTTTATGTAATATATGTCTCACAAATTCACAGTGATATAAACACCATGTCTGCTTGCTTGTGATAAGTTTTTCGATGCATTACTGATTTCTTGAAGAGAGCCTAAACAAAAATGTAAGTTTGTCAGTTCATTTTAACACTGCTAGGTTGCTTGTTGCACAAACAAGCAAAAAAAAATCACAAAGTTTATTATCACTACAAATTTTTTTGAAGTTCAAATTTATTTTTTTGTAGTCCTGATCAAGTTTCATGTGATGCTTTACCATTCAAGGAATACTTTGTCCTTGTATGATTGCAAGATTACATTCTGACCACTACTAATGTTATTTATCAAGAATGAATTACAGAATTAGGCCTAAATTAAAATGATGCCTCTGCTTTCGTTTCTCAAAGGATTGAAGTTTAATATTTTCTTTGAATAAAAGAAACTAAAGGGAAATACACACTTCAATTTAACTACGGTATTTCTCTGGAAGGACTTTGGTGGTATTTACTGCATCATGTCACAATGTATGATGAATATTCAAGTAAATCCATCCCATTATTCATTAACACCAAAGAGGAGAAGCAAAATAAATGATAAAATTAATATAAGTGATTACTATGTTCTATGAGATACATTTAGGATAAATTTTGTGAAGGTAAAATATGAAGTATGGCAAAGGGAAACAAAACTAAGAGAAGCTCAGAACAGACACAAATACAAATAGAACTTGAGGATGGTTAAAACTTGGAAGTAAATTAAGGGCAAAATGAAAGTCGAAAGAAAACATATATATACATTAATGGTAAAAAAAAAAAGAATGAAAATGTACATACTGATAAATATATGTGATACATAAAAGATTATAGACAAATAAACTCACCAAAACACTAAGTATATTACATGAAACAAATAGTATTTCCATAACATATAATATCAAGCATCAGACCATGTAATATCCAATCCACCCCATTGATCATGAGGCACACCCAAGGCTTTCCACACAGCTTTAGAGGCATCAACTATGTTGTTGTTACAAGGAGGTTGGTAATCATGTTCTTTATCACATCCCATCGTGGAGTCACACTCATCAACAACCGTGGCAACCACACTTCTTCCGTTCGCGCTGATCATAATTTTGTTGAGACATCTACTTTTGTTGTTGAACCATCCAGTGGAAAGTGCAACAACAGGAGTGTCAGAAGGGCCCTCCATCTCCACCTTTTTGAAAACTGTTGAGTGTGAGATATGATTTAGTGTGAGTAGATACTGATGGTGAACATTGATAAGTTGTGTACATTTTTCCTTGTACACAACAATCAGAATCATTCTCCATGTTGCATTGTCTGGAAGGAGCTTTTTCTCCTTTAATTCTACCACTTGGACGATACTGTTGGGCTTCGGAGTACAACAAATTTGTGATAATCAGAAAAACTAGAATTAGGAAGGATGCTTTTGAGCAAAAACTCTTCATATTGCCTATTTAATTGTGTTTTTCTCCGAGTATTTGCGTGTTTGATATGCATGGATTGGAATTCTCAAAGAGTATATATAGAGAATTAGAGATTAATTGGCAGAGCTATGTCAACCACTACAATGTAGGGTTGTAACATTTTTGAGGTCAAAGAGTTAATTTTATATTACTTTGCCTCCCAATTATTTGAACGAGTTTTACATTCTACTTTATTATATTTCATGATGTAGGTTTCAATAAAAAAAAAAAAAGAGAGTTTTTTTTAGGGATATAAAAAAAATAGTTAAAAAAACATATAGATTAATTAGTTACTTATTTAATAGTTTGAGGGGGTCTATATTAAATTGATATCAAATAGTCAACATCAGAGGCAATGCCCAGAAACTTTGGCTAGTAAAATTCCTATTAAAATCATACAATGTTTATGTTAAACATTAATTATTACTACAGGTAAGTATCTTGTATGCATCATTGGCCTTGGTTGGTGATTCATTACAAAACTGTCTTAAAAAAATAATCAAATACAAGACAAGATAAGAGCAAAGTTTTTCTCTTGTAGACAAATTATATGTTTGCCTGTTCATACTTAATAACTAAAAAATAATGGTTAGTGTTCAAAATAAATATTGAATTGGGTACAAGGTAGTGTAGAACTTGTTCTTTGACCTCAAAAGTGATCTTATAGGACTGTACTTATCATTTGGGCAAAACACAGCATTATGCTTTACAACCCTTTATTGCATTATACTCTTCGAGTGTATTTTATAACTTTTATGATAATTTATTTCGTAGTGTAAAACTTGTTCTTTGACCTCAAAAGCAATCCTATGTTGAGGTAGTTGTCATTTGACCTAAACACGGCAGGATAACTCTTTGCCTTGACCCAAATACTAACCCCTTACCCCCTGCTTGTTGTTTCAAAGCCTATCAACTTACATAATACACATTAAGTTTCCTATAAATACCATAATAAAAGCTCCATGATAGCATCAAATACTAAAAAGAAGAACTAAAAGGAGAAATATAGTTACATAGACAAAATGAAGAGTTTTTGCCCCAAAGTTTCTTTTCTTTTATTGATTACTCTTGTTTTAACAAGCTGTGTGTATTCTGAAGCCCAAAAGTGTCATCCAAACGGTAGAATCAGGGGAAAGAAAGCTCCATCTGGACAATGCAACAAAGAGAATGACTCTGATTGTTGTGTACAAGGAAAGATGTACACAACTTATGAATGTTCACCATCGGTGTCTACTCATACTAAGGCATACCTCACACTTAATAGTTTTCAGAAAGGTGGAGATGGAGGTGGCCCTTCAGCGTGTGATAATCAGTATCATTCTGATGATACTCCAGTCGTTGCACTTTCCACAGGATGGTTCAACGACAAGAGCAGATGTCTGGACAAGATCACCATAAGTGCCAATGGAAAAAGTGTAGTGGCCACGGTTGTTGATGAGTGTGACTCTACAATGGGATGTGATGAAGAACATGATTACCAACCTCCTTGTCCAAACAACATTGTTGATGCTTCCAAGGCTGTGTGGAAAGCCTTGGGTGTGCCTCAAGATCAATGGGGTGGCCTTGACATTACATGGTCAGATGTTTGATTGTAGAAGATGAAATGTGTGTTTGTGTTTGTGCTGTAATAATTATGTGATAGTGTTTACTTTTATTTCTCATCTTATGTGTATTATGTAAATGTTGTTACCAATGATCATTCTGTTGTAAATTAAGAAAATTCAATACATATTCCATGGTTTTAAAATGTGCATTGCAACGATGACGGAACTTGACTAAAAAACTCGTGTGAGCTACTAAACACAAAGTTGATCATTAAAAAATAAAATTACTTACCTTAAAATTATGCTTTCATGTGACTAGAATCTTAATTAGGTCTGAGCTATACCAAATTAATTTGTTTTGTTGGTGTCATTGTTGGAATTCTTGTTATCATTATGGTTTTGGGTTTATGCATTGTTGTTACTTGTAAAAGGTAGGCTCGTTATGTTTCTTGTTATCATATGAGAAATTGACCCCCTTATTTCCCCCAATTTGATACCAATTTTGTTCGTGAAACCAGGAACAAGGAAATTGCTGAAATTAAAAACCCTTGAAATTGGTATTTATCTTTGGTCCTCCAGACTACTTTGAGAATAGTTTATATGTAATGAGTTTAAATTAGATGGATTGCAGGAAGTAGAAAGCGACTTGAATAAATTGTTCAGATGTTGAACGATTTTGCATGTAAAGGTGGATTCCAGAAGATGGGGAATGGTTATTGGATAGACTATGGAGAGGATCATGTGTTGAATTTCACTTGAGTGACATAGTTTTTTAATGACATTAGTGCAGTTTAGACGAGAGATAATGATTGATGAATGATTAAAATAAATTATTTAAATGAGAGATAATTATTGATTAAGAGTCAAGACAGACATAGGACCAATATCACCAAAAGTCATGTCAAAGTTTTTAATCTCACAAAACATTTTAATCTAATCTAATAGTCATTATTTGTTCCTGTCATTCTTACATAAATGTTATTCTGACTTGACACACACATATTATAAGAGCAATTATCCATAGACACCCTTTTCTCTCTACCCCCATATACACCTTCATGTGACATTTTGTTTTAATTTTTCTTTTTTTATTTATTTATCCCACCAAACCATTCCCTCTCACCTCAAACCTTTCTCTTTCTCTATCCGTAAAGTGTAACACTTTCACAGCTCTTTTCATCTATCCCTACAACTCTCTCTCTCTCTCTCTCTCTCTCTCTCTCTCTCTCTCTCTCTGAGCTCTCTCTCACCTGTGTTATGAGTTCACGACCATCGGTGTCGGCTTCGGCGGCTCTCTACCGTTCAATCTTTGTCAACGAGAATCTGGCAAAAACCCTCCATCCTCGACGGCATTTTGCGAGGAAGATGGTGGTTGGAGGGTGAAACGTCGGGTGACAATGGTGGTTAGATCTGATGATGAGACGACGAGAGACGGTGGTGGTGATATATGAGAGTGAGAGGGCGGTTGATGGTGGTGGTGAGATATGGGTTGATACCGCGAATGAGGGTGGTGACGGCGAGGCAATAATGTGATAGAGATGGTGAGATGACGACGTTGGTGGTGGGTGAGGACGGGGAGACGGTGGTGGCGGTGGTGGCGGTGGTTGTTGGTGAGAGAAATAAGAAATAGGTTGATTGGTGGTGGTGGTGGTGTAAGGAAGTAAATGATCGAGTTCCGAGAAATAAAGAGAGAGAAGAGAGTGTAAGGAAGTCCACAAAGTGTGAATTCTACCAGGAAAATCATGACACGGTATTGAAATCGTGACACGACTTTCCCCTCTAAAAAAATTTCTAAGTCCAAAAATGCATTCCTCGCTGCCACCACAATCCTGACACGGTACTAAAATTGTGACACGATTTGTAGCTCAGTTTGAATTCCTAACCGTTACAAAACCACAATCGTGAAACGATCCAACCCAATCGTGACATGATTTTCCCCAGCCTATAAAGATAACCCTTCACAAACCATTTTTCATAAATCGAAAACTTGTCGTTACTCTACCGAAATTCCACCAGACCAACAACCCTCAAAATTCAACCCTTTTCTTCACAAATTTCACCATCCATACCTCACCTTTACACCACAAATCACCCAAATTCACTCATAACCACCCTTGTACAAAAAAAAAAATCAACCCTTTTTTCACACTTTCACCACCAAAACAACTATCCAAGCACCACACATCATGCCTCCCATCCTTAGAACCAAACACACCGCAAAAAAAGCCAAAACCACAAACAGTTCATCAATCTGGAAACAAAATAAGGCCAGGACAGCAGCTGCACCTCCACCAGAACAATCCTTCCGATTCATCAATGACACTGCATGAGAGAAGTTCGACGAGATTAATCCATATAATGTGGTGCAAGGGAGAAAGTTTTACCTTGTCAACCTTGTGGGAAATCTGGAATTTGACAAAATGATAAGAGCAAGAGGTTGGGAGTTGCTGAACGAGATAGTGCACGAGAAGACGAATAAAACTCCAACCTTGGAGTTCTATGCAAATGCTAGGAACTCAACTGTGAAATACCAAGCTTATGTTAGAGGGAAAATCATTGATTATAGTTCTGATGTTATTAATCGATTGCTGGATTTAACCGCACCAGAGGAGTGTGAAGTAAAGAAAAAAAGGACCGAGGCGAATGATATGGATGGAAGGAGTTCTTGAATAGTTTGTGTAGGGAGGGAACTAGAAGGAGAAAGGCTCAGATGTTGGCAAAAGTTGATTTCAAACCAGCACCAAAAGATTGGGCATCATTCGTTGTGCAAAAGTTGATTTCAAACCAGCATCTGAAATCCCTCTGAAGAGAGTTGTTACCATTACTGCAATTTTGTCAGGGAACCCCATTAATGTTGGTGAGTTGATTGCCAACAACATCTATGAGATATCAACTACAAAGCTGAAATCGGTAAGGCATAGCAGTATAATTTGTTGGTTGTGTGAGGAAGCGGAGGTTGAAGAGTACAAGATCGATCTGGATACCCTAACCATTAAACCCATTACCGATAAGACGATGGATGCTTTTGTGAGTGAGTATGAAGACTTCATGAGGGGAAGAATTCATAAAGAAAAGAAAGGGCAGCAAGAACAGCCACAACCCCCACCACAACCTCAGATGCATCAGGGTGATGGCAGTCAACAGGAACCTATCAACCCGTTCATCCCATGATGCTAGATTACATGTTCTCTATTGCGAATTGGATGAATGAGACTTCTGATTTGCTGTATGTGAATCATCCTAGGTTCTCTCAGGAGTTTGCTGAAGCATCCCAAGTACATTGGAGGCCCCTACAAGGGTCTTATGAGAGGTTTGATGGATCTAGAGAAAGTATGGTTCAGTATTTTGAGCATCAGAGAGAGAGGGCAACTAGCAGGGAGAAGGAGAGAACAAATGATTTTGATGAGGGAGAGACGAGGACTCGTGCACACTTCATGGAGGAACTGAATATTGATGACCCTCAGAACCAAAACACTTGGTTTACTGCTGATGAGTTGTCTTAAACTGAACTACTAATGGTTCAATAATTTCCTGTTTGTTTTTGTTATTTTCGGCATTGTATTTCCTTTTGTTAAGTAAAACTATTGTTAGTGTTTGTGTTTGAATAACTCAGTTGTACTCCCTGTTTTGTAATGAACTTGCACTTGTTTATTATTGATGAATTTGTTTGTTTCATTGACCTATTCCAGTTTAGTAACAATTGTTTGATCAAGTGGTATTCCAAAAAGTTCATAAGGAGGTAAAGGCTTGGAATTCAAAGGTGAAGTGTACGACATTATGCGGATAGGTAGTCACAACTCCCAGAAATGATAACTTGTAAGGTCATTGCCAAATTTTTATTTTTCAATTTACTTATAAAGAGTGTTCCATGCAACTACATTTCTAGAACTTGCAATTTTTCTCTATTGTCGATTGGTCTTGTCATACACACACTAAGGAAAAGTGTTTGGTACCATGAGCCTTTTTAAAGCCTATCTGGATTATTTTTGTTTCGAATATCATTATCCTTTTGAAAAGCCAATTTGGTCAGTAGGTAAAGATCCTTTTGTTCGGTCACAAACTACATATGAAGCTTAGAGACCTTAAAGTATGACCCCAAACGTTTGTTTGGAGTTAGGCTATAGGATATTGCTAAAACTTAAGTTTGGGGGTTGCTTTTGGAATTTGCAACCAACTAAGTTTGGTGTAGGGGGTACTAGAGAACTGAAGAGAGTCAAATACCTCTCTGAGAAAAAAATGATGAAAATGCACAAAAGGTGTAAGAAAATAAAAAAGAAGAGACATGATAAATGAATTAATGAAAACTGATCTGTCTGGTGAGGAACCGATGGAGGCAACGGTGGCGGAAAGTGCTCTGGTACGGTGGCGACGAGTATTCACGGTGGAACAAAAGGTGCCTGCAGGATGTTCAGTTTCGCTTCCTACATGTCAACTTCGTGAAACACACGCACACTGGGAATCATGATTCACGCGCGCACCACTTGAGTGCGCTTTATCATCCGAGGTTTCCTCCTCTCCGTCTGATCGAGACCTTCTGGTTCCTTTTGATCTGGGCCATTGGTTTTAATGTTTCGAAGCCTATATAAGGATGGAAACAAACACAATAATATCATAAGTCATTTACAATATGCTATAGAAAAGAAAAAAAAAACTCCCTTAACCAAAGACATGTAACCGTCAATGGAGCCAACTTCCGGATCCGTAGTCTCTGAAAACTGGGCGTAGAGAAAAGAAATTTTCATCCCGCCCCACACCCAGTACAAGTCTCGCATCCACATGATCCATATCACATTAACGTTTTTGTTGGTCGTATTGGTGAAAAGGGTGACGCCAACCAAGAACAACAAAAATGCCTTAATGCAGTGCATCCTAGTCCTCTAGAGCTCCTCCATCTCCTCCTCATCAGCAGTCTCCTCCAACTGATTACACCTATGCATGAGTCTATGATACAACTTCTTCAAGTTAGGAATACTAATATTCCCACCCCAGTGTGTGTTCGTCTCATCCTCAGCCTCCTTCTCCATCAAACTCAGCTCACTCTTCAGCAGCTCAATACCCAACTAGTAGTTGCAATCGCCATAGTCCATTAGCCTCCCATGGATGGGGATGTGTAGAAGACACACCACATCATCTAGTGTAACGGTCATCTCTCCAATGGGAATATGGAAGCTGCTGATCTCTTTATGTCATCTCTCTAACAAGACAGTGATGAGGACAAAGCTGATGCTGGAATACCCAGTCTGAAGGAGGGGCAAGACCAGATCCATCCACCCGCTCCCAGAACCATAAAGCTTCCCTTCCCGGAACTGTCAGCTTGTCACTCCTAATCTTCCTCCCGTTCGAGGAAGGGTTAATCCAATGATCCTCCATAAACTGAAATACAAAAAAATTAAACGAACAACAAACTGTTAAAAATATAAACATTTGAATAACTAAAATATACATAACAATTTAATCGTAAAAAAACAAAAATTAAAATAAACATCAAACATTTTAACTTAACAATTAAATCGTAAAATTAAAATAAACATATCAATTGACGCGTAAAAAAGACAAAAATTAAAACATTTTAACACAATAATTAAATCGTAAAAATTAAAATAAACATATCAATTGACGCGTAAAAAAGAAAAAAAATCAAAATAAACATTAGACATTTTAACATAACAATTAAATCGTAAAATTAAAATAAACATATCAATTGACGCGTAAAAAAGACAAAAATCAAAATAAACATTAGACATTTTAACATAACAATTAAATCGTAAAATTAAAATAAACACTTTAATATGACAATTGAATCGTTAAAAAAAATTAAAACAAACATATAAACATATCAATTAAAATAAACATATAAATCGACGCGTAATTAAATAAAATT
The DNA here is from genome assembly GCA_018208015.1 of Medicago ruthenica. Taxonomy (NCBI): domain Eukaryota; kingdom Viridiplantae; phylum Streptophyta; class Magnoliopsida; order Fabales; family Fabaceae; genus Medicago; species Medicago ruthenica. The sequence goes on along the minus strand of CM031377.1, from coordinate 94,237,509 downwards.
AAACAAATAAACTTACTGCAGGGTCGCTCCAAAGCTTGCATGCCACGTCACGTGTCTACCGAAATTTGGTAGAAGCGACATGTCAGCCCGTTCACTCTCGGTCATGGTCTCCCTGTCTCCTCTCAGTCTGTCCGGTCTCCCAGACATATCTACACAACATAAACCAATGCAAAAAAATCAATGATTTTTTTCATAGGGACATTGTGTCATTTCTAACTAATCAACATCAACAATTCAATTTCGGTAGTGTCATTTCAATCTCTAAACTACCACATTGCACTCAAACTAACTATAATCAACATTAACAATCCAATTTTATAACTAATTTCATCATTAACAATGCAAAATTCAAACAATTTTTCATTGAGACATTTTATCAAACACCTAGACTTCAACATAAAATCTAACAAGTTCTAACTCTAAACTTCCACATTTGAGTCAAACTTACTCTAAACAACATATAAACTACAATTGCTAACTTATTTGATCATTAACAATCCAAAAATCTAACATGCAAATCAAACCCTAAAAACCTAAAATTGTGAAATTTCTCCAAAAAAATCTAACATTTAAACCATAAAAAGCCAATGCAATATGATAATAAACACTTACTTGATTTTGGGGTAGAAATTGACGTTGATTGGCTCAAGATTGATGAAAATCGCACAATTTGGGAGCAAAATCGTATTTGAAAGTTTTGAAACAGAATGATTTATGTTTCTGCCTTTTCTGTTCTATACCAGAACGCAACGTGAGTTAACTCACGTTGGTATGTACCGAACGTGACTTAACTCACGTTGGCCCAACATGACTAAACAAACGTTGATGATGTCGAACGTGACTTAAGTCACGTTGGGGTTATTTTAGGCACTTTACATGAGAGTGAACAATTTTGTTTGAGAAAAGAGCAATTTTCCAAGCCTCATGGCTCTACTTTTCGAGGCTGTGGTAATCCTCTATGCCAAGAAGTGTTTACTTCTATGACACCTCTGTCGTCACTCAGACACCTCCCTATACCCTACTGTACTTGCTCCTGAAAGATTGTTGCATCAACATTGCACTCAAAGCCCCAATCTGGACATAGCGTTTTGCATTGCTTTGTTCTATTCAACTGAACAATGCTTTAACTCGAACAAAGTTTCATGCGCCAACTTTACTGCCGCATGGAAGATATCTCAACATTGTTCTAAGGTTTGTTATCTCTTCACTTTCATATACACCACATAGTCATAACAAACATGTAGAAATTTGGTTGCACATAAAATCCAAAGTTAAAAGAATAACTCCCCAAAACCATTAACCATATAAATTTTGTCATAAATAAAACCTCTAGTCCTGCCTCGTTCCATAACATTTTTTAGGGAATAAAAAAACCACTAATCTTATCACAATGTGTCACTAAAATGTAAAATGTGTTTTTTTTTTTGTCAAAAAAATGTGATTTTATAAGTGTATACTATAGTTTTTTGTTACCCGAATTTATCATTTCTTTATACTACAATCAAATTCACATTTTACTACCTCTAGTATTATTGCTTTACACTACAGTATCAAGAATTCATGAATATTTTAGTTCAAAAATAGCACCACATCTTTTCATCAACCCAAAATTACAAAATATCACATATTTTATATTTTTTACCGTTCTCTAACAATCACACTTTAAACTTCCTCACACTAACTAACACCAAAATGAACAAAGCTTAACTAAAATTAACCACCACATTTAACATAATCCTATCCACATAATTCTTTAACCCTCTCCACAAACATAGGAAACATCTAAATTTAGTTCCAACATCTTACCCTACTTCCCTAATCTCAAGGTCAAACTTTCACCACATTTCTCTCCCTCCCATTTTCCTCTCTCTCTAAACCAACACACGGTTTTGAGTTTTGACTCACACAAGCTTTCACATTCTCTCTCTCATCATAAATAATTTTTTTTCCTAGAAAATAGAAATTATAGATCGGACCAATAAAAGAGATCCGCACAAAAACTAAAGAATAATTAAAAAAAAAATTCAACAAACAAAAACAACCAACAAAACTAAAAAACACACCAAAAGATTTTCTCTCTCTTCTCTCTTCTTTTCTTTCTGTCTTTCCTTCTTCCTTCCTTTCTTCCTTTCTCTCTCCTTCTTTGATCCATGAGAGAACAACATTGAACTTCTTCAAAAAAAAAAACAAATCCAACCCAGAAGGAAAAAAAAAACATTAATTTCTCCAAATAATCCTAGGATTCATCAAAATCCAAGAAAAAGAAAAACCCTTGAAATGTGGTGGTCTTGTAAAAAGACCAAGAATCAAAAAAATCAAATTTTGATCAATCTGAGAACGACCCAGATTGAGATTTGATCTTAAAATTGGATCTGAATCTGAATATGTGCGTTTGGAAGAAATGGGTTATCTTGATTTTGTTGTTGAATTGGGTTGGTAGGGTTATAGTGGTGGATGTGAAGCTGCATATGCATCAAAAAAGAAGATGCAGCTTCACTTCTCGCCTAGTATGAGAAGTATCACAATATCTTCAAGCACGAACAATCATCAAAATGGGTTTATTGACTTGATGAAGATCAAGGTCGCAGCTCGTCACATTTCCTATCGAACCCTTTTTCATACCATTCTTATCTTAGCTTTTTTGTTACCTTTTGTTTTCATTCTCACTGCTCTTGTTACCCTTGAAGGTGTCAACAAGTGCTCCTCCTTTGGTACTTACTACTTTTCTCATTATCATCATTATTCATATTTGTTACTTTATAATCTATATGATTGCTTTTTGTTTTATTGTTTTTTGTTTTGTTTATAGCTAGATCTTGAAATATGTTCATTTTGTCTTGTATGTTTGTTTAATTGTATGTTTGAAATTAATGTTTTGTTAATCATGATGATAAATATTAAGGAATGGAACTTTAAGTGTATTAGTGAAAATGGTATTAATTGTAATTTGATTAAGTGTAAGTTTGGAATTCCGATTTGTCGCGTAGTGATGCCTTTTAGTTGTGATTAAGTGTAACTTGATTTAAGTCAAACTTAAAATAAATTCATGTATTGTATGTTTGTTTAAAAGTTTCCGTAAAAGATTTTATTATATATCAAAGATTAATTACACATGAATAGAAGGAAAACGGTCAACAAGCTGCGCCGCTAGGTTTGTTGATGTTTTTTTAATGATATAAATGTTAAAGGTATGTGATTTGAAGTGTTTTAGTGCAAATGTAATTAATTGCAACTTGTTTAAGTGTATGTTAGCTTCTAATTTGTCATGTTGCGATGCCTTTAGTATGTTCATGTATCGTATGTTTGGTTAACTGTTTGTGTTATGTTTGAAATTTTTGTTTTAATGATGTAAATATTGAGGCATTGAACTTGGAAATGTTTTATTTAAAATGCAATTAATTGTAACTTGATTAAGTGTGAGTTTGAAATTTCGCCAGCTTCCAATTTGTCGCGTTGCGATGCCTTTATGTTTAGAATGAATGTCTTTTAATGATCTGAATATTAAGACGTTGAACTTGGATGTGTTTTAGAGCAAATGCTATTAATTGTAAGTTGTTTAAGTGTGTGTTTGGAATTGGGTTAGCTTAGCTTCTGATTTGTTGTGGTTAGGTGGGAGCTATGAATTGTGGGCTGAGAGTTAACGCGTGTTGACCGATTTTCTATGGTGTGTGGTTACATGGGGGCTATAAATTGTAGATTGAGAGTTAGTTAATGTGTGTTTATCGATTTTCAACAGTGTGTGGTTATGTGGGAGCTATACATTGTAGGTTGAGAGTTAGTTAACACGCGTTGGCTGATTTTCTACAGTGAAAACAAACCGTTGCTAAGTGGTTTTCTTTAGTGAAGTTTTTTTAGTAGCTTGGGGTTTGTATGTATGCCCCTTTATTTTAGGATCTGAAGAGAGATTGGGTGATTTATAATATGTTTCGTTATAAGCGTCAATTGGATTTGATTCCCCGTTTCAAGAGCTTTTACTTGAAGCTAGAACTTTGAGTTTTCGTAGAAAGAAGAATGTGAGAGTTAAGAGTTTACGGTGTAACGAATCTGATACAGAACTCAAAATTTAGTGATCAACATGTTTTGGTGATGTGTATTCAATTGATGTAACTTGTAAGCTGTTAAGTCTTTCATGTAAGGAATGACTATTTTGTGTGTTATTGACTGCAAAACCATTTCGTAGCGTTATGATATATTAAGTAAGAATAACATTTCATGAGCTGATATGAGTTGTTTTTAAGGTTCCTGTCAGATGAAAGCTGTTGATTTTAAGAATAACATTATTTTAACCTCATCTGTCTGTAGCTTGTAGCTTGCTTTTTTATGTTACTTTTATTAGATTCTGATAGTTGAATGTTTTGTGCCTTTTTTTTTTCTTTGATGTTCAACCCGTGCCTGTTTTAGAGCATTAATCGATTCCTTTTATTTGTATTCCAGATTGTTTAGGTAGGCGGTTAGGACCGAGGCTTCTTGGCAGGGTTGACGATTCAGGGGTAAATAATTTTATTATTAATATCATATTGAATAAATTTTATTTTATAACAATTATCTGAACCCCTGATTTTACATCAATGGTGCTGCAGAGACTGGTTAGAGATTTTTATAAGATTCTTAACGAAGTGAAGACAGGGGAAATTCCAGCTGATCTAAAGCTTCCAGATTCCTTTGATAAACTTGTTTCTGATATGAAGAACAATCAATATGATGCGAAAACTTTTGCATTCATGTTAAGAGGAATGGTGAGTTGCTTGTTACATTAACATAAAAAATTGTTTCTTTCTTGGTTAATTGGTATTTTGTACGGAAAGGTTGTCGGAAGCTGAATTCTATTGTTTTTTTTTTTATCATTGTGTTTGTCGTTATGAGATTTGAACATCAAAAGATTGAGGTTGGGATTACCGATGCATTGTATAGGTATGAATGTCAAGTAATCTGTTTGGATAAAAAATTTAATCAAGCGAATATAGCATAAACATTTATCATATAAGTGCTAATGTATAAGCTATTTCTACAACAAAAGATAAAATAAAGTCAAATTGTTTTCATATAAGCTATACATTATTTTTATAATCTATCCTGGAGAGCTTATGAAAATTAGCTGAAAACAGCTTATGGACATGTCATAAGCTGTTTCCCTAAGCTCTCCCAAAAAGTGTCACAAGTGGTTATGCCAGTAGATAAGCTCGAATAGGCCAATATATACAGTCTCTAAGGCAACATATAATGAGGCAGAGGACCCTCTCTAAGACACAATATTCTTTCCTAGAGTTACAGTGATTCAGTTCATGTCATTTCTAGATGAATGTTTATTTCAAATATACAATTCTATAGCTTTGGTTTTGTAAATTGGATGAAAGTCCTTACTAAACTTGATTCTGTGTTGTGTAGCACTGTGCCATCTCTGACTTATTGTACGAGCTTTTGTGTGGGTTCATTAGAAAACAGTTTCATAAGCTCTGTTTTTGATACTTGTCTTTGAAGCCAACACCATATGTTTCATATATTTTTATTGAAGATTATATTCATTAAGATGAAGTGAAGAATTGCAATGAAAATGTTGTAAGAATTATCCTTAAAGTAAGAACAAAACACATAAACAAAGCAAAAGATATATCCTTTGGATGATATTATGCTTCATCCATGTTCACCAAAGTATATATAGATTGCATATTGTCACAAAAAAATTTAACCTCTTCACTTCTTCCAAGTGCTTTGCATTTGTTCATCATTAATTTCCCAAGGACTTTGGCCACACCTGGGATTTGCCAAAAATGCCAAACAAAGAGTTCCAAAGAGAAACAGAAGTTTAAAAATGTAGGATTAGTCGGGGAACAGTTTCTGAGCAAGCCCTATGCATAACATTGATTAGGGGCTTTATTAGCATCAATCATTACCTTCCAAAGAAATAATTCTTTTGAATTGCAGACATAATTAATTTGCACGGATGCCCCATATGAAAGGAGAAAGGGGGCTGCCACTGCAACCAAACAATTGGTGGTGGCGCTCTACAATGTAATCAGGCAATGAGAGAACAGACCCTATTCTCTAAGGGACATTGTAGTTAGGAAGATAATCAATGCCTAAAGCATGTTACTTGAGATCTCTATCCTTTTTGGTGATGACTTTTCATAAATGCTGGCCTTCTTGATAGTCATTGGTTTATGCTACCCTTCTAAGACTTCCAGAAATTTTATAAGCATATAAAAGATTGACATGTGTATGGAGGGAGGAAAAGGAATACTCAATAATAAATTATGTTGGTATGATGTGAATGACATGTTTAGTGTTAGGAGAAGACAAAACAATGAACCTATAAATTCCAATCCTAATTAAACAAGGAAACGAATCTTGATATATAAGGAAATATGAAAACCATTCCTAGGAGACTATATGATACTCTAAATCTAAATTAAATTTTTTAGTATATATTAAAAGTGCTATTTATTGCACTTTAGACCTTCCTTTATATATAAAATTGTACCATTTATCTTGCAATGGCTCAACCACATTTGTTTACAATAAATATTATAGTTCTTATATTGAAAGTTGTAGTAAATGATTATACCAATCTTTGTTAAAATGTTGCACTTCTTGTGATGCAGATGGAAAAATTTGAGAGAGAAATCAGAGAGTCTAAATTTGCAGAGCTGATGAATAAACACTTTTGCGGCAAGTTCTATTCCAAAAGGGATTCATTGTCTGTCTTTGCGTTTGACTGATGAATATTCATCCAATGCTCATGCACGCAAACAATTGCCGCCTCCAGAGTTACTTCCCTTACTCTCCGAAAACTCTTACCACCATTTTATACTATCAACCGACAACATTTTGGCGGCTTCAGTAGTTGTTAATTCTGTTGTCCAGTCAGCTCTGAAACCTGAAAAGATAGTCTTCCATGTAATCACCGATAAAAAAACTTATGCGGGTATGCACTCGTGGTTTGCACTAAATTCAGCCTCCCCTGCTGTAGTTGAAATCAAAGGCGTTCACCAGTTTGACTGGTTGACTAGAGAAAATGTTCCTGTACTTGAAGCTGTAGAAAATCAAAATGGGATCAGAGATTACTATCATGGAAATCATTTAGCCGGAGCCAACCTTAGTGACACGAGTCCACGTAAATTTGCATCTAAATTGCAAGCCAGAAGCCCAAAGTACATATCTTTACTCAACCATCTGCGCATATACCTACCAGAGGTAGGTTGGATTCAACAATGATTACTCTTCCTGTTTTGTTTCTTCATATCTCTCTATCTCTCATAATCGTTGATACTTTTCAAATCATAATTTGTGAAAATAAATGATAGTGCAATTTTAAACTTTTGTCATCGTATGTTTGATGTAATTTTTCTTTACAGAATATATTTTGCGCTGAATGTAACATAGGGAATGAGTGATTAACTGGTCACTCCAAGATTATTATTTCTCTGTAAACTCTGTATTTTTATGTTTTTAAATTCTTTAACGAATTTAATTTGTTGTGGTAAAAGTTGCTATGGGCACCAAGTGTCTCTGAAGTTTCCACAAACCAGTAATTGAGTTGTCTTTTAGATTGATCCTTTAAAATATAGCATCCTCTCCTTTTTTGGCCGAGATTCAATAAATTTATATAGTTTTGGTCTCTTTATATCTTTTCTTTATTTTCCAGCTTCGTTTCTTGTGAGTTTTTGAATAAAAAATGAATGGAGTGATGTTCCCCTCTGGCCCTCTATCCTTTATTGTTTTGGCATGTAGATAAATAATTGTTGATTTTAAATTGCTTTTGCATCACATTGCTTTCATCAGTAAAGCTGCATTCAGAACTTACGTACCAAATATAGCTGATATTGTTAACTTCAACAATAGCATTTTCTGATGGAGAAAATATTTTTCTTATTGTCATTTTCAGGAAATGTTAATTAAGTTCTGCTTCATATACTTATGCTAATTATATATGTCTTGTTTTGTCAACAGCTTTTCCCAAACCTTGACAAGGTAGTCTTTTGGACGATGATGTGGTGATTCAACGCGACTTGTCTGCACTTTGGGAAATTGACCTTGAAGGAAAGGTAAATGGTGCCGTGGAAACTTGCAGAGGAGAAGATGATTGGGTAATGTCTAAACATTTTAGGAACTACTTCAATTTTCTCATCCCCTCATATCAAATCATTTGGACCCTGATGAGTGTGCATGGGCGTATGGAATGAATATCTTCGATCTTGGTGCATGGAGAAGAACTAATATAAGAGAGACTTATCATTCCTGGCTGAAAGAGGTAAAAGTCCGTATAAACTCCGACTTATTTTGGTTACAAAAGTAAACATATAATAAAACTCAGACTAATACAACTTCAGTGTATCAAAATTTTAAATTATTGGTGTTCATCGATAAATTTATTATAAGGTAGTAGTTTATGTGGGAACACTGGTGACCTTTTGCTTCATTTCTTTGCATTTGTTTATTGGAATAGCTGTGTTATTTTGACACAAAATGTATAACAATTGGGTTGGTTAACTCTGTTCAAGTACATGAACGTTCAGTGGATGGTTCATGGATATTACAGGGTGTCACAACTCTTTAACCATCCATTGGACGCAATTAACCACGATTTTGAAAGTCATTGACCATGACTTACAGGTGTATATTTGAACACCAATCATGGTTAGTGGATATCATGTATATTTGAACACATGAAAATCATAGTTCATGATGTTCAAAATCATGGTTAGTTACGTTCAGTGGATGTTCAATGAGTTGCAACACCTTGTTATATTCATTAAGTATCTACTGAACGTAATTAATCACATATTTGAACTGCGATAACCATCCAAATTGTTGTCAAAATCTGTGTCAAATATTATTTTGTATTAGAAAGGAAACCCTTCCTCTCCTTTTTTCTGAAATTGAGATAGGGTGATGGAGGTTGGAAAGTCTAGGTTGGTCATTTGTTCTTCAATTTTTCTGTTTACTTCAGACTATATTATTATTGACAACTTCTCTATGGCAGAATCTGAGGTCAAACCTAACAATGTGGAAGCTAGGAACCCTACCTCCTGCTTTGATTGCATTTAAAGGTCACGTTCATCCAATCGATCCCTCTTGGCACATGCTTGGCTTAGGCTATCAGAGCAATACGAATCTTGAGAACGTGAAAAAGGCTGCTGTTATTCACTACAACGGCCAGTCAAAACCCTGGTTACCAATTGGCTTTGAACATCTTCGGCCATTTTGGACTAAGTATGTCAATTATTCAAACGATTTTGTGAAGAACTGTCATATCCAAGAATCATAGTCCGCTGCCGACTAGCTCTATGGTTTGATTTGTACAACAGTGAATATGAAAGGGACCGGATTTCATCTAAATTTTTTGCGTCTTGATATTTTCTTCAAGACGATAGAAAAAATGGCTGAGAGGGCAAAGCGATTAAAAACTTTGTTGGTGGATTTGCTACCATTCCCTACATTTTTGCAGAAAAGAGTTATTACAGTCTCTAAATGGCATTGAGAATCATTTGAGTCCTTGAGTTGTGACATGAAAAACACATCCTCTATTTTTGGTTGGTGAAAGGATATACTATTATTGATCTGCTATGGAACAATATAACAAAGATTCCATAGTTGAATATTGGAGAATAAACTGAATGGTAGAGATAAAAAAAAGTCACCAGGACCTGTTTCATCAATCCTGTTGGTGTTGAGAACATTACTACTAGGACAGTTAATTTGTGAGGTTCCCCCCTTCTAGAGAATCATTTTTTAGTTTCTTTAAATTTTGTTATTACCAATTTTTACCTTCACCAACTTTGATTTGTTATTATCATATGATGATGGTGAATTCTAGGAGTAGTTCATGAGATTGCTTTGTTACAGGTCCATTCAATTGGGGAACTGTTTGTAGGATAAATATATATATTGTTATTCATTATGTAAGACTACCAGACATTGGAAATGTGCAGAAAATTCTTTTTTCCTATATTCATTTTCTTAATTTTTCTTTTCATATTCCTTTCACAATGTTGTTGCTTAAATTGTTTCCTCATCACTTCCCCCTCCAGTGGGATAAAATGGACAAAAGTAAACGTTTAGGGTCTGACATTGCTCAAAAGCTGACCGGATTCATCGGATTGCAACTCCAAACCATGTAAAATCTATTGAGGGTTACGACCCGATCGTTGTGTTTTTGGATTGGAGCGTAACTCTTGAGGTTGAGCAATCTGAGGGGCATATAAAGCAACCACCTTACCTTATCATACACATGATAAAACTGCAGGAAATCAATCACAAACAAGACACTGAAATTTGGGTTGTTACTATTTGAAGGTTCAAAATCAAATTATAAAAAAGAAAAATTGTGTCGAAAATCAAAACATATTTCTTGTAATAGAGCATTGCCAAATGAAGACAAGTAGCTTAAAAGGAACAAGGTTGTTTCATAGTTTGAGTTACAACTAGGAGATATTAACAAGATTGCATTCAATGTTTAAATAGTGAAAAAATCCTTAAGAAAGAGAATGAGCTAGATGTTGCTATCGCATTGACAGTAAACTACTGTAATTTTTGGGTGCTTCTAGTCCTTTACTTTACTATGGATATAATTTATTCTTGCAACTAGTTAGTATAAATTTGTTCTTAGAAAATCTTTTTTTCGTAGGATTCAAAATATTCTTTTGTATACATGCTTTTTTTTTTTTGAACAAGTTGTATACATGCTTATTATTTAATCTTTGAAAAATAATTTTTGATAAGTTTTGAGAAAGAAAATTTTAAACTGCAATTTAACTCCCCCTTTTTGTGTATATTTGTCTCACTTTCAAATATTGGTGCAAAAGTCACAGAATCCACTCGAAGATGCCACTTGGGAGAATTAAGAGCCTCTCATGGCAGTTTATTAGGCGTTCGACCTTGAAACCAAACAATGCTGGATGCATGAATTTATCTTGATGAATGAGCATTGAGGAATGACAAATTATTTAGGGCCATATGTTGCTGTAATTGTATGTTGATTTTTTCATTTCTGAATTGTGATGTTTTGATGTTAAATTCGTGATTGAAATATGATGATGTTGTGTTTTGGAATATATAAGAAGAAGTGAGTAAAAGCCATGGAATTAGAGATATAAAATGAGATTTTAAGGTGTTGGTGTGTTAGTGAGAATTAATCATATGAAAAATTGATGTTAATGGGTAAATGGTGTAAAATTGGTGTTTTGGTGACGGGTGTTAGTGTGCATGGGTTGTGATTAAGAATTGAATTGGTGAGAAATTTGTTTAAAGGTTAGTGGTGATTTAATTCTATGAAAAGTTGTTGTTAATGGTTAATTTGTGTGACATAGCAGATTATGAATGAAAGAGAGAAATTAGAGTAATTTTCTGCATAAGAAGATTATGATGTAGTTGGATTAAATTGGGTATAACTTGAGCTAGAAAACTTATTTTTTAGTGAACCTAGTTGGGTTTGAAAGCTAAGATATAGTAGTATATTACTGGAAAGTTTTGTAGTTTAATATTACTTGTGCATTGTTTTGTGATATTATGAAAATGATTGTTCTGTTTTATAAA